>JAFBJR010000940.1:6363957-6472115 GCA_016785285.1 Brachirus orientalis | reverse complement strand
TCTACACTGAGACGGTAAGGCTAAAGTATTTTAATCAATTCCAGTTCTGTAATCAGATTTGAGTCACTTCAGTATGTGATTCACAAGTAGATACAGTATATATCCAATATGTGGCCATGCAACATGTGTGAGAACAGTCATATTAGAATCCATAAAGCTTTATGCACTAAACATTGTCATCATTAACCCTTGCTTCCAGTTCTGAATCTCTACTAGGGGATCAATAATGCATACATGTTATATTGCCTATATCCCACTTCAAAACCATGACCTTGTCAGGACTGGTAGTCTTCATGGAGACCAAAACCTGGCCTTAATAAGGACTGGTTAAGTTTGAATTTGGTTAGGTTAAGGTTAGGGATAGATATTAACCAGTTCAGGTTCAGGAACAATGCTTTGTTTAGACTGTTCAAATGAACAGAAGTTAAAACAACATCCTAAGAATAATAGCTGCACAAACCTGTGTCTGTTTGTGTGTGTGTGTGTGTGTGTGTGTGTGTGTGTGCGTGTGCGTGTGCGTGTGCGTGTGCGTGTGCGTGTGCGTGTGCGTGTGCGTGTGTGTGTGTGTGTGCGCATGTGTGTATAATCCCAGTCGCTGAAGGTTGGGGCTGATCCATTACTGTCCAGGTCAGAGGGTATATTGTTTCTGTTGAGGCTCATCCATCTGTCCTCATACAAAGTGTTCGCCCATACATATCAGACACACACACACACACACACAACAATGCTCTTCAGAGTTATCAAGTGTGGCAGTCAAACTCCAGATGTACCACCTTTAGTCCTCTTTCACCTCTGCTCGGATGCTGCAGAGCCTCAGCTTTCCTGTCCGATCAATAATATGACAAATTGACAAAAACAGCAATGATAAGGATGAATAGCCATGGAGCCTGTTCTCTGTTCTCCTTACAAGTGAAATGAAAGTGGATATTATGGCCATAAATAGAACTGTAACAGTGTGTAACCCTGGCACTCTGCTTCTTAATTAAAAATAAAACATCTGAAAAGTGTCACTCTGTCTCTAAATAAATAATTAAATAAGTGACAAATATTGTGCTTCCGAGGGGTGCGTTATTTTGTCTTCAGTCAAGACGAAGACAAAATAATTTTGCCTTGATTCAAGACAAAATAAGTAAGTGTTCACTAAGAGAACTGGATTGTTCAATTCTTCCATATTGAAATAAAAGAAAAAAACATGAGCATTTCCGGATCAAAGCAGCCAGAAATGCTCACACATATTTCCTGTAAAGGATCTGAATCCGGTTAGAGTGCTCAATATGGTTTTCCCCACAATCATGTACCAGGACAGTCTATCTTGCTTATTATAGTTGCAGGCTTTTCTACTGCTGCTGCAAAGCCTATCTGTCCTATCCTTTGTCTTCCCTGCTCCTCCTCTGTCTTCTATCTTGTTCCAATTATTTTAGTGCACCACACTGGCTAAACTTACCTGCTTACATGTAATACATTAATTTATTACTCAGCTGCGCTGCTGCCTGTCAAACTTTTGATGTCAAGAAGACATAAATAAATATATATTTTATGAGTGACACTTATTCTGAATGTATCAACCCTTAATTTTTATCTCTACATGGCAGTTTGTAGTCTGGGTTTATAACAATTGTTTTAAATTAAATGCATATGTAAAGGGAACTGTAAGAAACAGTGACATGTACTTGACAGTATTCAGTGGAAAAGCCAGTGCAAGCATATTACACATTATTACACAATAATGTGTTTTCATACACGTAAAAATTACCTGTTGATTAAAGATACATTTTATTTATTGGTTATTTATACCCAAGGCCCCCTTACATGCAATGAAATTATATACTTATACTTAAACTATATACTTAAATGTTTAAAATAGTAAAAAAAAAAAATTATACCAGATGGAAAGAAGATCAGAGAGAATGTGCCAGTTTAAACTGATGTGTTTTGAGATGAGATTTGAAAAAGGAGAGAGAGTCAATATTATGGATGTCTGGTGGGAGTTCCAGAGGCGGGTGGCTATGTAGCTGAATGCTCTGGCTTCCATGGTGGTAAAGCGGGCAGATGGGAAAGTGAAGTGTATGGAGAAAGAAGATCTGAGAGTGCAAGTGGGTGTGTTGATGTGCACAGAGGAAGGGAGGAGCAAGGTTATGAATGTCTTTAAAAAGGTGAGCAGCAGAATCTTGAAGTCATTTGAGTGTTTGAATAGGAGCCAGTGAAGTTGCTGAAGGAGATAAATGATGTCCCACTATACTGTGTTCCATGAATTAAGGCAATCTATTAAATTGAATATATGTCCTGACATACAAATTTGCTATACCAATGCAGGTATCAACAATGATAGTCAAATTTTAAAATAAATCCAGTTGGTAATCATCTTTTTATAAAGCTATTGTACTGACTTGGTAGGATTTCTGGACATTTGTATCACAGTCTTGGTTACAGAATTGTTAACACCCTTCCAGAAGACTGGCATAAGGAAACTGCCGAGTCAGCGCATGCTCAACAGCTTGCCATGCAGATCCATCCATAGCAGCATGAGCTTCCCCTGAAAGCCAATTATTATGTTCCCATCTCAATCTTCTCTGCCCACATAGAAAGTGATTTGTCTTGGAGGGTGAATAAAACTTATGGAGTGATTTGAGACTGAATGAGTCTGCAAGATGGATAGATGAAGATGTGAAGATGGAGGAGGAGAGAAACCGGACAGAGAGCAGGGCCCATAGAGAAAATGGGGGCAGGGTGAGACGGTGGGAGGGGGGAGAGAGAGAGGCAGCTATATTGTGACAGTGCCCACTTAAAGCAGCCTGACAGGAGAGATCATCCACACTGTCAGTATGAGGGAGTCAGTTCAGGAGAGGAGGCATGAAGGAAGTTCACAATGTGTGTGTCTATGTGTGTGTGTTTTAGGTTGAAGTGTGACATTTGTATGAACAGAAGTGTCTGTAAGGTGGAGAGGGGGAGGGTGTCAGGGTGTCAAACGTCAGTCATCAGCACCAAACCGTTTTTAACTGGCTGAGTAGTGGGAACCAAAATCTTTTTCAAAGTGGAAAAAGTCTATCACAGCAGCACTTAATTTCTTAATATTCCCAGTGCTTCGCTAAAGCTTTTCCTATTGTGAGGATATGATATAGACAGGAAATGGTGTGTCTGATGAAGTGTCTAGTGTTCAATTGCTTTTAAGGAAGACTTTCACTATTCTTTATGCATATACAAGGAGTTTAGGAAGCTTACAATGCCTTTTTTTTTCTTTTTATGTCTATTGGAATGGTAACAAAAAGATTAATCTCATAAAAAAATGATTTAAGTTTTATTGTGTGGGTTTTTTTGTTTGTTTTTTTTTACATACATTTATTCTGCTTTTCACTTTTTTCTTTTGTTTTACAGATGAATTGCAGCCTTTTTGCTTCTGAGCAAAGACTAATTCACTTGAAGATTCCAGTCATAATCTCTCACCCTCTGTATCTGTCTAAATTTAATTTAATGGAGCTTTACGGGCATGAAGTTTAAGCAGGGAAACATGATGTCAAAGCTGAATGTAATCAGAGCAAAGTACATAATCAGTATGCATAGAGCCTAGTAGTCAGTAGTAAGTGTAAATAAAATGACAAATGCACAGAATCAGATCAGAGAAAATTAAGTGTGTGTGGAAACACAGGAGAGCCCACATTAAAATTAAAATGTTTAATTTTAATCGCCATGATTTATAGTAATTTAAATGCTATTTTGATGTAAAATGCATAGTTGTGGATATAAATGAGACAAACAACATTGAACTGACTTTGAACTGAATAATCTACAGAATTAATTAAAAGTGTAAATGCTATTTTCCTGAAGGCCATATTCTCCTAGGCCTCTTTTGTTTAGTTTCATGCTAGTTATGCAATGGTTGCTATATCAACTAAAGCATGTACTACATGCAATGCTTTATAATGGTTTCACTCACTCACTCATTTTCTACCACTTTGCTCTCCACATGAAGGTTGCGGAGGGCGCTGGTGCCTAATCGCAGCTGACATAGGCCAGAGGGCAGGGAACCCTGGACAAGTTGCCAGTCCATCACAGGGACCTTGTTCCGAGTTTTGCCTGGAAAGAGCTAAAAGGAAGGCCACTTTAGATGAATGACATCAGACATTCCTAACTGGACATGCAACGATGTGTTCTAAACCGACAGCTCTAATTTAATATTAAACTAATCCATCTGGCCCATGTCACTGAATGCAGATGGATATCGGACCCAGAAACAACCTTGAGTCCAAACACAGGCAGACACTGGTTCTCATTACTTAATCCCAATCTCTCTGTGCATCTCTTTGGCTTTACCCTGACATGCTGGACGTGTCTGGCTTTCTGATGACCCACTGTGTTTCTTCTCATTGCACTGGTTGACTGTCATTCATTATGCACATCATTTGTACTTATTAGTGGTTGATGTAAAAGGGCCATAAAAAATAATTACTTTTTCCAATTTCACAGCTTTTCCTCTAAAGACACGAATAATGCTGATACAGAAAGGAAGATTAAGGGTGCATCTATACTACAATGTTTTATTTAAAAGCAGCAGTTTTTGAGATAAATAGTATCTAATATAATCTGGGTCCAAACAAGTATTCAGAAAGCTGATTCTCTACTTTGCAGCTGTTTACTTAATTTCAAAGTGTTACTACCAGGAAACAACAATGATGATTAGATGAGATAAAAGTTAAAGTAAGTGTTAAAGGAGCTTTTTATTCACAGCTGATGGTTGTTTTTAATAAGAAGCGATCAGGAATAACTGTCACTGTTTCCAAAAGGTCTTTATTTTCCACCAATATAGACAAAAACGAAGCTCCAGACTTCTCAAACAAAAATGAAGCCAGTGGCATTTTTAAACTTCTCCATTTCTGGGGCTCTAAAATGCCTGGCGAATGTGGACAACAGGCATATCCAGAGCAGAACTTATGTGTTCTTAAACAAAAATGGAGTATTAAAAATGTAGCCTCATTTGCACCATTTTTCATCACTGTTTCTTCTCACGCCATGTAATTAGGCATCAATGTAAAAATATTTACATCGTCTCATGTGCTCAAGAGCATTGAGGGGAGGCATGACGGAGAGCAGCCTGACACTAATGCAGCACAAATGGAATTGAATTCAGTGTAAATGCAATATTGACTCGAGAAGGCAAATCCATGTCCTGGCTTACTGATTGAGTTACACACTGAAGCCGCAAGGCTTGCTGACTGGAAGATTTTCTATAAGAGCGTGAGCCTCAACCTGTGGGAAAATGGCTAAACAAAAATAGGATCCAGTGAGGCTTTTGATTTTTCATTCTCACACATTTTTTTCTCCCACCATTTTTTTTTCTTTGAGAGTCTGTTTCAGCTCTTTGATCAGCCATCTGTGTAATATTCCACTTAGCATCACCCTCTTTTTTTGCCCCTCCTGTTTTCATCTCTCCTTCCTCTTGGACCCCATCCCCTCCTCCCCTCCCCCTCCTCCCCCCACTCCTCCTCTGCTTCTTTAATCAGGGCTGTGACTGAACGGTGTTTGCAGGCTCTTCCCATGGGCCTGCCACTGTGGCACATTCACTTTGTAGTTACTCTACTTGCCTCACCCTCCATCTCCTGTTCTTGCTTTGGTTAGATTACAGAGGAACCAAAAGAAAACAACCCCCAACTCACTACCACCTAAACACCTCCCCCTGCAAAATCTCTCAGTCAAGTGAAGGCAGAGAGGTAGGATGCTGTCTTGTCTCTCTGTTGAAAAGGAGTTCCATCATTGCAGGCATATTTGGATGAGTGACATTGTTTGGTTTAGACCAAACTGGAAGATAATTTACCATTAACTAAGAACCACTGACTTTATATGAAAGGGGACGAAGTCTTTCAGTAGCAAAAACTCCTACAGAGAAGCACAACAGTTTTTGAAATTGGAAGTTTTTAGATGTCACCTGCAACCAGCCTCTTACTAGTCACTACCAGCTGTCAATCACACTGGTGTCCACACATATGTACCATGTTGTATAATCTATTTCCCTCAAAATGAATCACCATCATGAATCATCAATACTGACATCATGGTGTGTTGAAGAAGACCTGAATCATTTAACGTCATCATTTTAATCATTTAAGACCATTTAACTCCTCAGGAAAATGTTATAAATCAAGTGAGAAGTAGATTTATTTTGAAATGGAGTTCTTTTTTCAACCAGAGGAGTTGCCTCCTGTTGGCCAACTGTGACTTGCGCACTACTTTCTTGGCTCTGTCATTTCTTATACAGTCTAATGCTTGGAGTGCAGATTTGCTGCAGACTGTAAGGTACTGTTAACCAAAGATAAGGCAGCATACATTTAAAAGTTTTTTGCACAAATTATATGGATGCAAGCTGTGCATGTTACTGGTAAACATATGCATTGTTGTACGTTTTTTTAAAGCACAGCTATCTCCAAGTTGTCAAAGTGCAAAATCTTCCACACACCTCCAAACAAGAAAAGTGGATTGTAGAGCAGAGCTGTTTTTGACATGTCTATTTGTGTGTGCAGATGAGCTGATTGGCACAGCAACTGACTGATTGCTGTTGAGGGAAGGTGGTAATTTCTCTGTCATATTTTGACTGATTATAGCTCTGAAATATGTCACTGTTCCAACTCCATCAGAAGTTTATGACAGGGGGCTTTGATATGTGTTCACACAGACAGGCAGACGGAGAGACAGCTATCTACAGTAGCACTGGCTTCATGGGAAGCAACACGACTGCTGCACATGCCTGGATGCTGTAAATCATCACTTAATAGCACGCTGCTGCAGATGAACAAAGAGTTTTACAGTTTCCAGCAGACAGTCATGTGTCATTTTTCAGACTGTGTAATACAACATGTGCTGTTGAGGTAATTGAAGACTGGACAGACTCAGAGACAAAAACAATGTCACTTGCAAATTTTATGTGCTGTTCACACAGGGAGCCTGTGTGATGTGAGCCTTCTGTGGAGCAGCTCCCATAGATGTTCTTGCCTATAAAAATGAACGTCTGTCTGTTCATCACATAACTGTCAAACAGGTCACTTGACAGGGGACTTACTATGGCATTGTTTGGATGATAAATGCAAGAGATATTGGTAGAAAAGTAACTAATGTATCACTAATAGTGCCGCTTCCTACCATTCTCACACAGCGCCAAATGAATGATTTAATTTGCCAATATTATTCTGATTACGACATTAATTCAACATCTATTTGTTTGATGCAAAAACTAAAAATTTAAACAGAACTTTGTGTAATAGTAAATTACACAACAAAAATACACACAAAAAACAGGCACACTGAACAGTTACTATGCTTCTAAAGTAAATTTTTGTATGAACTTCTCTACACTCTACAGTTTGAAGCCACACATAGTTTGCATAAAAGCCTTGTAATTAATGAATACAGCCTGCAAAATTAAGCACATTTACTCTGAAAGAGTTACAGAAGGTGTTGCAAATGTTTATATTTGTGAAATATTCAAAAGATCTTTGAAAATGTGATGAAAGATTATTTTTGCCATCCATTTTGATGTTAACCACATGCAGAGAATATATGGCTCTACAGAGCCCGACTCTGTCCGAGTCATACGTCTCACGTATCCAGTGTGGCCAAACGGGTATGCTGACTTACAATATATTTAAAACATGTATATATACACACCAAAACACAGAATAATGAGGTCATTCATGATTACTAGACTCATTTAGAGGGAAGTTTTATTAAATTACAAAAGGGGAAAATTTGCATGTCTGTGGAGATCAAACTAACTTCACAATTTTTGCCTGAAGGCTGCCACAGCGACAGAACAGCAGATGTTTTATAGAGGAGCATTTTATAAGCCAAAGCTCCACTGGGGATATGTAAAATGAAAGCCGAGTCGTGTCTTTTGCTTGTGGGCACAATAGTCTGTGAGTAATTTTTTTTCTGAAGCAGAAATAATAAATTCAATTTTAAGGAAGTAAAGACCATATTGCAGGTGTATTAAATATAGATTTGTGTTCACCTGATTATTTTTCCTTTAAATTCTCTACCTTGTACCTTTGCTTCTCTTGAATAAAATATTTTGACCACAAAGCACACTAATTTGATACTGCAGTTCTTTTAAAGCAATTACTTTTAAATGAAATGTCCTTTTAAATTTCTACCCTCCACTCAGTCAAGCTGCATTAATAACAGGTTTTTGCTCATTTTCATCAACCAGGCTAGAAGAAATTCAATCCCATCTTCACACTGAATTTGAATAAGGATACACAGGTCAGTGGATTTTATTGGTTTTGGCTCCGATCGACAATGGTGGCAATGCAAGATCCGGGGGGACATGCTTATTTCTAATTCGACTTAGAAATAAGCATGGCAGCAGTGCTAATTCCTGCATTACTGAATGTTTGAAGCAAAACTCACTTTTTTACAACTTCTGACAGCCCTCAAGATTTTCTTATTCATATCAAATGAAAGATTGATTGAAAGCGGGATCAAATTAAAATCTACAAAATGATAACCAGTTCGACATTTTCACTGAGCTCTACAGTGTTTACTTCTTCCTCCAGCTAATTTCATTTCCGCTGTGTTCATGACTGATGGTGTTAATTGCCTTATTTAAGCAGGTTCTCCTTATCAACAGTAGATGAAGATGAAATCAACGCTCTCCAATGGATTCACCAGGGTCAGATTCTTCCATGGTACACAATTCCTCTCCGTCTGTGTCTAACACCAATCCTTGTGGGGTATGGCATTAATACTCTCTTGTATGTCAGGAGACAGCAATCAATGGATCTCTCCTTCCCCGAACGGAAGCACTCCATATTCAGCGGTTGATTTCACGGCTTGATATCCGACACTCCACTTAATGGATGTCTCTGTGTGTGTGTGTGGGGGGGGGGGGGGGTTAATGGATGTCTCTGTGTGTGTGTGTGGGGGGGGGGGGGGCACAGTGTTCACTTGTGGCATTGTACTTTAAGGTTATTAATCAACATGCAGAAGGTTTATTGAGCTTGACAAGGGCAGAGAAGTTTTTCCGCTCTCAGATGAGTCTTCTTTCAAATGCGAGCAACTACAACACTCAGCACATACAAAATGCATTTAATTATCACTATTCATACCGAGTGTGTGCAGCTTTCAACAACTTTAAAATTACAAGGGCAAAAATCTCACACTGTTTATTTAAGCTTTATTCGACAAGGCAAAAACTAATTAATATAATAATTGTAAAGTTTTCTACCTGTCTTTTAACATAGTCTCGTCTTTTAAAGAGAAAATAAGTTTCATAATGTATCTATTTTCGCCAGTGTATTTCCTTTTCCCTCCACATTTGCAATATTCATATTATACACTGTATACCATTTTAGCAGTAAACAACCCATTGTGTGTGTTTGGGCCAGAGTTTTTTTTTGTTGTTGTTTTTTTTTGTTTTGTTTTTTATTGACCAGGAGTAATAGAAACTTTTTTAAAGACACTAAGTTTTCCACCATACATCTAGTTGGGGCTGAATCAGTCTCAGGCAAATTTCTACAGCTCTGGTTGACTTGCTGGTTGAGGTGAAATAAATCGCTACCAATGCACAGTGTGGGAATGTTGCCAAAAACACCAAGACGTATTCTGCAAAATACAGAGAGATTTACCCGAGGCTGAAAGGCTTAATCTGTGCTGTGTGAATACATATCCAGAATACACCTTTAACCTCAATTCTTGTTTGATGGCTCCATATGTATACTTTTTTTCTGCTACACAAATAAGCCAGACATTGGAATTTCTAAAACCACAAAAAATGTGTTTTTTGAGTCGTAAGCAAAGTGAATGCATGATATGTGTGTATTGATTCTGTGTCCCTGTACTTGCCTGCAGGGGTAAATAACAAAAAAAAATCAGTTTTTCCCTTACACTTACAGCTTTTCTTGTCATGTTGAAACGTCCACTAGAATCAGTTAATATCTCACCAGGGAAACATAAGCTTCTTTGTTGCATGCTATTTAGTGTGTAGTGACGTTTCTTTTTTTTTCTTTTTTTTTTGTCCTGTATTTCCATGCAAGACATTATGGCTCACAGCCTGGTGAAATACCTTGAAATATTCCATCATCCAGTGGGAAGAATATTGCCAGGTAAAGCATTGAAAAGATTGCATCATTCTTACATGTATGACCTGCACACGCGCACACACACGCACGCACGCATGCACGCACGCACACACAGAATGTGAGCACAGCTATAGTTTGTGCATGTAAATCACACCCTTAACAGTGGAAAACGGGCTGAGGCGAGGAGACTTGGTCACAACTCTATGAATAGCAAAGGAGATCCAGCTGTGACTGCCAGTCATCAACATAAGTAACAGATTAACATCTTTTCTTTTACAGATTAAACATTATCTTCCCCTGCACGCCCAATGAATCACTCAAATTCAGGCAGCAGTTCATTTGGAAAGAGTCCTGCGAAGAACACAGGAGCTGCGGGAGTCTAGTTATGCCTGCTGCTGAAACCCATAAAGACAAAACTGCAGAGCGAATACATATTCCTGGATTAGTTTGCCTTCATGTGCCTTGCAGTTACATTCTGATTGGTATTGGTCTGTGAAAATAAACTATTTAAGTGAAGTCACTGTAACAGAGTCTGCCTCTGTCACTGTTGTCGTTGACCTACTGCTGAATACACGGAGGAATTCTAAATCAACTGCTGAATCCACTTTGACTTTAAAAATTTTTCTCTTTGCCTCGGTCCGTCTTGACACAAAACAAATCACTTCCTCTGTGCAATGCAGGAATGATTAAAGACACTGCTATACTGTGGCTTATAGTCCACACATAGGAGAGTAGTTTATAAAACTGAACTTTTGCTCCTCTGGTTAACACGTTAAGTTCTCAAAAAATATTTTTATCATCATGAAAACTGCTGTCAAATGCATGCCAAATCAACAGATGGTAATGTAATAACTATAAAGCCATGTTGGCCAATTAGGAGAGAGAAAAACAAAATGTCTGTACTTCTTCTGTTGGGTAAACAACAATGGCAGCAAACGGAATTGTTTGTTTGGACTGATTGCAAAATTGAGCAACTTCTCTACATTACACTGGAATACAACTGTAGGAAAGCATCTATAAAAAGGTGCCACAGTGTGACATTAGATACTTTATTAATCCCACCAGACAATTCAAGCATACAGTAGCAAAATACTGCACTTAAAGTAAAATGTAAACAAACATGTAACTAAACAATATAAAAATAAAATTTAAATAAATTTTTTAATAAAAAGTACAGTAAGGTAAGATTACAAGCAAAAAACTCAGTTTTTCAAGATGCGTGTTTTCAGACACCTAACCCATAGTTTGTGTGTATACAAAAGGACATCATGGATAGAAAGAGCTACATTTTGGACACTGCCTATAAGAAACATATTCACATAGAGCTGATAGGCTTCATCAGCATTTCCTGGAAATGCATTGTCATTTATATTTTATAGTTACACACTATGCATTTTGTCTAAAATTGGACTGCACTGCTGTTTTACTTTAACTGATAGGACACTTATTAATCTACAAATAATTTGTTAAACAAGATTAAAGTCTTCTATTTATGACTGACTAATGTCTGTGACACATAAGGGCGGCACAGACCTACAGAGGAAAATACCTGCTGAGACACAGGATAACCTGTTTTCTGCTGCTCCACCTGGGGTAATGCTGTGTACTGCTGCATTGTCAATGGCGGAGAGAGAACCTAGGAGCAAATCTTGGGATGTCTCTTATTTAAATGTCGCTCAGAAATTAGATCATTAATGTAATGTAATTGTAATCCTTCGGTCTATAATTAGCCAAGAGGCTTATAAGGCAATTCATCCGAAGTCTGCTCTCTGGTTTTACAATCAAATCTGGTTGTACCACATATTCAGTCAACTTTATAATGTGCCACCTTCCTATTACAACTTAATTCTCAACTTCAAAGTAAAATTAATTTCCTATGAAGCAGTATTCAGGTGAAGCCAACTATGGCTGATGGCACAAAGATAAGAATTACTTACTAGAAGAGGCCAACATGGCAGAGGGAGTCATTCAGCCCCAGCGCTGTCTGTCATCCCTGTGATAAACGCTCAGAGAGGGAGGTTGTGGTGATAGGAGGGAGGCAGGATTTGATGGGTACATGCTGCTCAAACAATAAATGGCTGCCGGGCCTCTGTCTGTGCGTGTGGGGGACTCTTCAGAGAGACCAGCGGCAAAAGCGTGTAGCCTTTGAGGGACTGACTTATTTGTGGCACAATGTCACATTTCCAAGAGTGACACCAGCAGTTCTTTGTGTGCGCCTGAGAATTTCTAGCCCACTTTTACCTCTAAAATGTTCTGTTCTGTTTTTTGTCCAATAAAGAGCGTAATGCAAGTAGGGAGGCATTGTTTGTTTGTCACCACACAATGACATTTTTGCTCATTCTGGGCCTGCAGCATGGTAGCAATTTAAATGTTAACATGGAAGAGGAAAGAAGTCACAGGATATAAAAGTAAATGTGGCATCTCTTAGAAAGACTTTTTATAAATTATGGCATGTATTGATATGGCTGCATATAGCTTACAGTGTATATAATCTTTTGACTTCTGTATTGACCACTGCCAATGAATTAAACTAACAGAAAATGGCATGTATTTCTTTTGATGATGCATGCACTCACAAATCACAAGACAAAACAAGACAAAAGTAATCCAAATTTTAAAGTTCACGCTAAAGAAAAACTAAAAACAGATTCCAAAAAGCATGTGTAATATTCCAGTCACGAGCAATCTACACATTCCCATATTCCGATTAATGAAAAACGATAGATACTAAGGATGCACTGATAAGAATATTTGTTGTCACAATTATCCTGAGCAAAATAACAACCATTGATAATATTACCCTGATACAACAAATTCTTTTTTGGTACAGCAGATAGAATGACTGGAAAAGTTGGGGCAAACAGTGGCACATGTGGCTAGTACTGTTGCCTCACAGCAAGATGGTTGCTGGTTCATATCCTAAACCGGCTCTTTCTGTGTGGAGCTTGCATGTTCTCCCTATGTATGAGTGGGTTTTCTGGGTTCTCTGGTTTCCTCCCATATCTTAAACATGCAGAGGTCATTTGGCGAATCAAAATTGCCTGTAGGTGTGAGTGAATAATTTGCAGCCCCACAGCCCGCATGGGGAGAACAAAAGATGAATGGATGGACTCCAAAGCTGCAGGCTTCCCTTGTATGTCTGGGATATTGACTGCATTTTCAGGTCCCCGAGAACAAAATATTATTATTTTCCTCATAAATTATTTTACTGTAATAAAAATTTAGCACAGCCAACTTACTGTGAGTGCTCTTTGATGTGATGCGCGGTAAAATTTTACATCTTTGCAAATTTTGAGACCATGTGGTACTTTATTTAGACAAATGTGCTCAGACAGCATAATCTTAAATACCAAATTCAGAAAGACAGCAAAGACGTCAGAAATAAAATATGAGGAAGACCCTGTCTAATCTTATTACTTTTACTTAAATATTAAATCCTAAATGCCGTCATATCTACTTCCATTGCACCGAATTTGAAGTGCATCACGTCATTTATGCATGTCATTTTAAAGTGGACAAAGGATAGTATATAAATACTGTATCAGCTCAAACAGAGACAGACAGCTACAGTATCTACAATAAAGTATACGTAACACACCAGGATTTTTGTCAAAAGGAAACCCTCCACTGCACCCATTATTTTCCAGCTTTCTGCACCTCATTTCAGTGGACATCAAAGTACTGGAAATAAGTAGAAGAAAAATAAGAATCTCACAGAAGAATGCTTTTGCTCCGTTTTCCACCCGTACATTAGAGAACAGACAGGCTGTCAGGTCTCACCAAGCAGATTGTGTTAGACCAACCGCCAAATGTGTAGCACTTCTGTGTGTTCCAGCTAACAACACCTGCAACATCAAAGACAGCGAGTCCTCACTCACATCAGGACTTTTTCTATGATAATGGCTGTTTGTTTACAGTACAACTTAAAAAAAAAAAAGATGAACTACTCTAATTTTATACGTTCACCTTCAATGTGCTGAAAAGACATCCATCCATTTTCTACAAAGTCAATGCTTTAAAGTAATGAGAGAGAAAACCACTCTTAACAACATTCACATTTATGATGATATTGACAATCACACTATTAGTCTTTATGAGCTCAAAACTTTGGACCGGACCTTAGCTTTGATCCATTTTTATACACATCTTAAAAAAGTTTTTTTAAAAAAGACAACTAAATAGCAACAAATATTAGATCAGCTACCAGCTGTTAGAGATCAAACTGTTTAATATGACATCATCTACAGTACATACTCCATGTGGTGCCGATAAAAACTCTCCTCTCAACTTCCTCATCTTTTCCACTCTCTTATTCGCCATGTCATTTACAGATTTAAGTATCATGAATGTTACATGAATGCAGTCAGCTTCCAGCTGCTGTGGAAACATGCTGGCACAAGATAGGTGTACCCTTCAAGCTATGGTCCCTATGTATAGTACATATGAAAGACTTATTCTGAGGTGGAAAACACCAAATTATATCTATCGTAAAGCAAATACACATAAATGCAAACATACTTGTATGCACTATATTCAATTTGGAAACTCAAGGCCAAAAAGTACTGGACATAACTAAAAATTTAAAAATAATGATTTAAACATGAAATGCTTTACCTCAGGTTTTTGCTCACACATTCACTGTCATATAACCCAACCCTCAATTAAGTTTGGCTGAATTGGCTGCGTTTTTACTGTTGCAACTGAATATTTTACTCTGTTTATCACAGTTAGTCTGCACTCCATGTTTCACCCCCTTACCGTAATCTAAAATCCAACAACACCACTTGTTAAAGGTTTTGTCTGTCTTTGTCCTTTTCCCTTTTGTGGTTGAAATTGAAAGACTTTCACGCTTTCCCCATCATTAACACCATTAACACTGCATGAGATGTCTTTATCTTTGCAAGGCACAGAGCATTTAGTTAGAGTATCACACTCTACTTCTGATCAGTTCTCTGGTTATCTGAAAAAACTCATTCATTTAATTTAAACTGCAAAAGGATTTAAACAGGCTCCAATTTTACATATGTCTGATAGTAATAATAAACTTTTCATTTTCATATTCATTAAGAAAAACAAATAACAGATGATGGGGGCAGAGAAGCCTCAAATTATCTTCTACTTCCATAGCTGTTGACAGGCCTGAAAAGTGGCACTGCTGTAAGTATACTAATTTCTGCACTGGCGCGCAGGCCAGATGGCAAATCAGAGACCCCATAATAAAACATTAACTTTAACAACACCACCGCAAGCAGCTGAGAGCTATTGCACAACACCAGTTGGTACATTAACGGCAGTGAATCAAGTGGAGTAGTGTCGGTCTCCAAGTGGTCTTCAAACAGAGCGTCGTTTTAATGGGATCCTCAGGGCACTACACACCAATGCTGGGGGGCGCGTACAGGGAAAGGCCTGTTTCTTTATGAAATAATGAGGACATTCAGCACAATGAGGTTACTGATGTTGGGTAAAGTGGTTGGGGGCAGTATGACACAGAATTGCAAGCTCCACTCAACATCAATTTGTCAAAATCGACTTTGGACTGTGTTTTGCTCCTCCTCCTCCTCTTCTACCTCTCACTGTCTTTAACATGCTGTTATTTTGTCATGTCATCAGTACCAGCAGGGTGTGACAACCCGCTGCTTTTAATCATTCTCAATCAGGAGGGACCATCTCTGTTCTCTCTCTTTCTCTCTCTCTCCATCTCTTTTACGTCTCTCTGCCCCTTTCTCTCTGCAGGAGACAGACAAAATGGAAAAGAATGAAACATGTGCGTAACCTTTTCAAGGACAGCAGTGAGGATGGGCTGTCCAGCTCCAAAGCACTTTAGGAAAAGAAAACCACTGGTGCGGTTAATACAGAAAAGAAGAGAGGGAAAATAGATGAGGGGCCTGAAAGCCGACTATGATGACTTCTATATATAGCTGCTGCAGCGCACGTTGAAGGCCTGCGCTCCTAAGACGCCATGCTTTTCCAGCTAAAGGGATTTTACAGGGAAAGTGTGTGTGTGTGTGCACACGCATGTATCTGCATGTGAATATGTGTTTATTACAGCCAGAGATTAGAAGACTATTGCCAACAAGAGGAGAGGAAGTGAGGAGGAGGAAAATCCTGTGTAGTGTCCTTAATTACAAAGCAAACAACCACAGGCCTTCGTCCTTACAGGATAAATGCTTATGTATTTCTCTGAAGGGATATTATCATAAAACTTTTCTACTCAGCAATTTCTAATGATTAAGTATTGCAAGAAGCCATTTTTTCCCCTCGCTGGGATCGTGCCACTTTATTTTAGAATGTGTGTTATCCAGCAAAGAGGACGTGTTTTTTAGTCCTTAAGGGCTGAGGAGGACAGAAAGCTGCAAATTACCTACATGATAAATGAGAGGTGGGGCACATGAAGGCTACACAATTATACACAATTATATCCAAACAAGTGTTTCAGGACTGCTTCAAAAGTATTCTGTTCATATATATCTGAAAGATCACACCCTTCAGGTACAGGGTATGAGCATACCGGGAGTATTACAAAAGAGCAACAACAGTTTATACTTAAGTCAGACCAGGGATAAGTACTGTACTGTGGATGTAAACGATTCAGTCAAAGTCAGTGATAAACATTGATAACGGATGCTTGTTTTAAGCATGCAAAAATCAATCTTTGTTTGACAAACAAATGATAGGGTTAGAAGATGGATAAATAACCCATCCAAATTCCCCTTTTTGTTTAAAGTCACAGAGTGTATCTTTCGGTGATGTTTGCTGCTAATGTTATTGTTCTGTTTAGCCTCAGCAAATAGAAATTATGAAACATATTATGTGTGCTCAGTCCATTTGAAAATGATACTGTCAGACCTAAGTGAGGTGGCATTTGTGTGTGCACACCAGCAGCTCCAAAGATATTTTGCTTTAAGTAGCGCAATATTGCCTTTGCTGCCATCTCTCTTGACATAAAATGAACAAGGGCGGCACGGGATCTAAATACCACTATCCTGAGAAATACAGAGAGAGAGAGTTGTGTGGAGCTGATACACTTAATCTGCACTATGAGAACTCATTTGACAATGGTTTGAATTTGTTTATACTTTTATATACTACATTTAAAAGTTGCACCCAACAGTTTTAATTATGTTTCCTCATATGGGAATCAATTTAATGAAGTTACTCTTTGAAAAAGCAATTAAATGAGCATCACTGACTGATTTCCAGCTAATCTGATCAGAATTAGAGAGAATGCCAATAAATCAGACACCAGGACAGGAAGCTATGGGAGAAAAACCGCATAAAAAAACACTGATGACAGAGAGAAAAGAAAAAGAAGAAGGGGGACAAGGAGAACTATAAAGAGCATCACATCCAGTGTCACTTTTCATGTGTTCTTAGACCACACAGTGTTTGGAGACTCATCAGGGCTCCTCATGGTGAAATATTATGTAGTGTGTGTGATCAATCAATTGCCAGTTGGTCAAGAGCTCACAGTGACCGTAGAACAACCCATCACAAAAAAAAGCAACTGCACAGCAATCTTACAACTATGAAAGTCCTGTTGTGTTAATCTGGCTTTAAACTGTATAGGAAGTATGTTTTTGTTTTTTTCCCCCCCTACCAGAACAAAAAAGGTATCACAGTGTAGATTATATTTTGAAATAAATGCCTGTCATAGTTTAATGCAATAAGATTAATGCAAGTATAAAAGGAGTACTGTAAAATGAGACTCACTGGTGCATTTCGTTTCTGCTTTCTGTGCTTTTGATGTCTGTTTTCCAAAATAAAAGGGTCAAATGAGGTGGCATTCTATGCAGCTGCACTGCAGTTCTGTTATTAACAACCAGTCTTGTAGGTTAATTTGAAAACAAACTGCACCTTTCTCTACCAGTCTTAGCTTCTCTGAGTGCAAGGCATATACACATACACTACTCACAATAAGTTAGGGATATTGTTATTTACATGAGTACTTTTCCTATTTGGTCTGAATTTCAATGAAATAAGTAAAAGTTCCCTTTGATATTACTAATAATGAATGAAAAGAAAGACCATTTTTATTAGTTCAATATTTATTACCCCAAAAATTTAGACAATAACTCATAATAAGTTATATGATATTGTGAGAAACTCAGTGGATGTCATATCTTTTTCAATGTGGCATCAATTTCAACATTCTGTGGGTATAAAAAGCTGGTATTGTCAGTAAGTTAATCATTCCAACAGCCATGAACACACAACAGCCATGAACACACGAGCAGCGCCACCTGGCCATAGCGCGCCTTCGGGTCGGTGGCAGGCAGTCAGATGTTGCTTGTGAACTTGGTGTGTCTCAAAGTGTCATCAGCAGACTTGCATCAAGACACAGAACTACTGGCAGAGTTTGTGACAGACCCAGGAGTGGAGCCCCACAAGTGACAGACCGCAATGATGACCAGTACCTAAGGACCTATGCACTCAGACCTCGTAATGCAACTGCCACACAGCTGCAGGCCCGTTTACGAGATGTGAGGGGTATTAGGGTTTCGAGACAAACCATTTCCAACCAAACTCCAAACTCGTATGATATGGCCAGCAATGTCCCCTGACCTGAACCTCATAGAGCAGCATCAAGACACAGAACTACTGGCAGAGTTTGTGACAGACCCAGGAGTGGAGCCCCACAAGTGACAGACCGCAATGATGACCAGTACCTAAGGACCTATGCACTCAGACCTCGTAATGCAACTGCCACACAGCTGCAGGCCCGTTTACGAGATGTGAGGGGTATTAGGGTTTCGAGACAAACCATTTCCAACCAAACTCCAAACTCATATGATATGGCCAGCAATGTCCCCTGACCTGAACCTCATAGAGCACCTCTGGGACCAGCTGAAGCAGAGACTGGATGACCGTACCCCACCCCCACGTGACCTGGAAGAACTGCATGTAGCACTTGTGGATGAGTGGAATGCATTGGCTCAGAACAACATCATGAGGCTAGTGAGGAGCATGAGACGTCGCTGTCAAGCTGTCATTGCGGCAAATGGTGGAAAAACCTGCTACTGACATTGTCAATTTTTGTTATTTGGGGCTATCCTTGTTATTGTCTAAATTTTTGGGGTAATAAATATTAAACTAATGAAAATGGTGTTTCTTCTCATTCATTATTAGTAATATCAAAGGGAACCTTTACTTATTTCATTAAAATTCAGACCAAATAGGAAAGGCACTCATGTAAATAACAATATCCCTAACTTATCCCTAACACAGTACACTCATCTCATGCCAAAAAATAGCTGCTGTGAAAAAGGTCTATTATACCTGGTTTACTCAAGACATGTTTGAGCATTACATACACATGTTGCACAAGTTAAACTCATTGACAGGTTGATCATCATCAAATCTAAACACCATTGATCACAAAACTGACAAAAACAACAAAGCTGGTGGCCTAAGACTTATGCACAGCGCTGTATATATATTCTTTGATAACAAAATTTCTACATAATGTGTGGTATACTTCACAGTGTCTTCGTTGCGAGGGTGCACACAACAGATATGACATTATCATGACCTGCGCATGCACAAGGGTTTCAGTAACACTACATGGTTTTGCAACTATGCACTTTGCTTGTGCAACCAATTGAAGCATCTGAGGAAAGACTGGCCAAGCAGATTTGGCTTTGAAAGCAGCTCTACCAGACCAGGCAATCGCATGGTGCTGAAGAGAGGAGAGGAGTCACACAGGAATAAGTCATCAAACGTAAGCTTTATATGAAACACAGAGATCTCCTATATCTATAAACCATCTCTTTGACTATAATTAGATGTGTAAGATCTAATCAAGGCTTGAATTTTTAAATAAAAAGGTTACAAACTGGGAAAAAAAATTGCCTTACTAATCTTCATGAAGCAGTATTAAATTACACCCCGACATCATTTTATCCTGAGCTGAGACAGCACTTCTACCATCCACTCGGTGAAAATATAAACACTGCATCAGCACCTGATTATAGACATGATCTAATTTAATGTAACCACAATATAAATCTAAATCAGATGTTATTAGTAATATTTTATCTTAATGACTTACTGCTTATTCTCAGATTAGTTTCTTAGTTTTTCTTCTGGCAGTTTGGAGCATTTTGACACACAGTAATGCCTCCTCTATAGCATCTCATAGCGCATCTGCAGAGGTCTGCACCAGCAGAAAACAAACCAGCCAGCAGCTGCCAGAATTTTACATAAATATGTCTTAAAATTGAAGACTTATTTAAAGGAAAGTAATTCAATAGGAATCTTTGAAATTACTGAATTGCTGAGTCTTAAATGTTCATTTTAGACAAAAAGAGAGAAAAAGAAAGTTACTGATCTGCAGGAAATTATGTGTGTCTAACCTTACCATAACAGCTACGGTGAAAGCAGGAACCTCACTTACAAAACACCAGACACTTCTAACTTCCACCAAGCTTTTTTTCAATGGCTCAAAACATTTAAGGAACATTTGCGAACTTCAGTGAACAGCAGCTTAAACCACTTTGATAAGTGAAACTTCTCCATTAGCCATGTGATGCAAAGGAGGTAAATAAAAGGCTGATTGTTGAATAATGAGCACACCAGTTGCTAAAATTGCGATAAACATTACCAGCATGCCCACCTACAAAACAATTCACTCGATGAAGGGGAACTGGTAGACAGGAGAGCCATCCACTTGACATGTTAGTTCATTATGCTGAGAGACAGTATCATTACCAGTATTAACAAGGGTATGTGCTCTGGCCTCACATGCACAGAGATGAATGGCATGCAAAGTATCACTGGCATAAAAAAGTGGATTTGTCCTAATCTACATAGAAATTGAGTTGTCAAAGTTTGAATGAATTCAATTAGGCTGCATGAGAAAGAGAGACTGACATGACTGTTACAGTGCACACACACAAATCAATAACACTTCCCCTATGACCTGGATTTATTGGTTCGCCATCAATATAACTTATTTACATTTTTATAGTTCAAGCTGCTTTTCCTCCACAACTTTCCGTATAATGCATGACCAGTGAGAGACTTCAGGAAAGATTCACCATTCAACAGGACATTTGATACGAGCAGCACCAACACCATGAGAACGCTTGAATCTTTTTAACATTTATGTGCATCCTCCACTTTGAAATGATTCAACTATTTGTGATAAATGTATGTATAAATCGATGATTTTTACAGCAGTTGCCTGGAGCTTTCCACTCCCACATCAAGGACACACTAAAATACTGAATCAGCTGAAGAAGAGTTTTTGAAGGGAGGGGCAGAAGATATAAAAATATAAAAAATATAAGATATAACAGACAGGACGGACACACATACTGTACACCGCACTAACCTTTTAAATGCGATGGCCTGAAATGTTTCTCAGATGGTAATGTGACAATGATGATGAGCTTCACAGCTGGTCATCTCAAGGTTCTGAGCACAGCAGTCGGTTGATCCAAACAGATGCAAACTTCATGCCTCCTCAGAATGGAATATCCTTTCACAGGGGAAAAAAAATTGTTTGGAGTTGTTTGCTGGAGGTGAGGGGTCACTACAGTCTAGATCTGGACCCAGACAATATCCTATCTAGACAACAATCGGTAAGCAATAAATCAGTGCATTTTTTTTAAATAATCCTTTAGCTCACATGTTTGGTTTCCCCTCCATTAAACTCAGACCAACTGCATATACTGTAAATCATCTCAATACCATTCAGGCCTGGGCCACAATGGATGTGTGAGCAGCACATCTGCATCAACAGCTTGCTCATCATTGAGGCTCCTAGAATGACATCGTAGTTCTATAAACATGACATAACTAATTCTAAACTTGATACAACTGTTGTATATTTGCTTCTGGTCTCTCTCTCTTCTGTCACTCCCTCACCTCCCTCTTTTTCTTTCTCCCCTCCTTTCTGCCACCCACCTCTCCTCTGACCCCACTTTCCTCTCACTCAAACCGGTCGAGGAAGATGACCGCACATCTTTGAGTCTGGTTCTGTCAGATTTCTCTCCACTGATGCCTAGTGCTTGCTAATTGTGTGAACTGCTGGGTCTCTCTTCTCTCAGTAATATTGTAAAGGTTTTGGTCTTACTATGCACAGTGCCTTAAGATAATGCATGTTGTGATTTGGCGCTATACAAATAAAATTGAATTGAATTAGAGCAGCACTGCTCGACTTGACACTAGAGCTCTCGCCTGTTTTATTGGCTGGCCACACTCAGTTTGCAGGTGTTGATAATAATCATTTCTAGGATGCATGAATGATGCTTGTTCACTTTCAATTTGCTAGAAAATGCAGTTTGGCTGGTCTGGGGGAAATTGAACATTTTACTTTTATTTTTAAGAAATGTTGAAATGTTTAACTTCATATTTAAGTTAATTTCCATCTGACTGATTATACTGACTGAAAAAAAACAGGCATCTGCATGAACAGAGAAAAATCGAGGATGTATGCTTCACTGAATAGTCAAATCATTGCCATGAATACCATAATTGAATAGAATAGTAGGACCAGTGAAGATGCACCAGCCCTATATTCTGCTACAGCCCAATTTTAATGTCTCCATTTGTTAAATATAAAACTAATCAAGCATGACCAAAGTATAAGCAATTGCTAAGTGCAGGGAACATTCTTTGTTCCCGGCACTTAGCTTAACACAAATGCATCTGTTAAAACTTTTGTAAATTATAGTGGCTGAAACATTCTAGAATGTGAGTCAGAGAATGGGCTAAAAATAAATCTTTAATATATATATATATTTAATAAACATGACACAATCTGAAAAGAGAAGAGATTTCTCTCAAGTTTGGACAAACTTTTCATTTAACCAAAGAAAGGGGCTCTTTTTTTTCTCCTGTCTAAATTTAAACCCCTAACTTGCACTGTGTTTCATTACCTCTCTCTCTGCTTTGTTGGCCTTTTTTTATTTGTACCTTTACATAACACAAACTTTATTTATCGTAGTGCATATTTATAATTTATATTTACAAATTAAAATGAAACCCACAAAACTATTATAAAATTATTAGAATAAAATGTGATACATGGATGACAAAATACAAACACAAATAGTTAAATGCACAGTATATTTCACCCTGCACGGTTTTCTATTAAATTTTCATATCCTGAACCTTCTCTGCAAAAACCAGAATGAGGTCTGCAAACTGATGAGCTCATTCAGATTCAGAGACTTGTTCTTGCAGAGTGGAAACTGCACCAGTGTTATTTTGCACACTGTGCACAATCTATTGTTGTCCCGTTCTAGCAGCTGCTGCGAAAAAAAAAAACCCCATTCACCACAAACTGTCCCTGTGAATGGGGTTTCAGCTCCTTAACTGTTCAGCTCACTTACCACAAAACTTGCTTGTGTTTGCGTCGTCTCTGTCGCAAACTACCTCCGCCGCGGTGCGTCCACTGCGACTGCGTCATTCCACAAACAATGGAACGTATGAAACGTAGTCGACAACAATGAGAAAAGTCGCTTCTTGTCAGTTTTTCTCCGGTTCACCCTCCACTGTTTGTTTGTTTGTTTGTTTGACTGTTGTGTTTGGTTTTTTTTCCCGCGACAGTCGCCAGGACGACACGTGATCAACGCAGGTGAGTTTCCTTCACCCTGATTGTGACCTGTCAGGTAAGCAGCTGTGGGAACCTGGACGTGATTAGGGCTTTTAAAAATTGTCAATAGGGAAAACTTGAGATTTTTGTATATAATAATAATAATAAATAAAATGAACTGATAAAAAAAAATAAGAAGCTGGATAAATGAAAGGTATAGTGTGTAAAATGTATTGGTGAAGCTGCATGTTGCAGACGAATTTTCCCCATCTCATCCTTCCTTTCCAAATGTGCTGGAGAATCTGTGCAGCCTTTAGTTTGCATCAAAACTCAAAACTCAAGATGTTTAGTTTGGCCCTTGTGGGCTATTGTAAAAACATGGTCTAAAATGGCCACCTCTGTAGGGCTGACCCTGCTCCTAATATTAAAATAAAAGGCTAATTCTGAGGTAATGAAAAACAACAATTCACACAATCTGATAATTGTACACTTAAATATAAGTCTAATTATCTTATTTTTAATTTCTGCCAAATGAAGATAGTTTCACCTTAATTTTACACTGTACTGTACCTATAAGACTTGGTTTCATGTGGCTGGGAGGAACTTGACATTCTGTAAGACATTTCATTCCCTCAGCACATATTCTCAAAGCCAGATTCCCAAATTAAATGTTAGTTTACCGGCACCGTATAGGGCAGTAATTCTCAGGTTCATGGTACATTATGCCAGGGAGTACATGAAAGTTTGCAGATTCATATATATATATATATATATATATATATATATATATATTTTTTTTTTTTTTTTTTTACTTCAGACCTCAGAGTATAATAAATACATGGATCTGAAATATTTACTATGAAAAATGAGAACCTCTGATCTGGTAAGCCCAAATGCATATACATGCATATTTTTGTGCCGTTCTGTCATTAACGTATGCTGATGCTAACTCACAAATAAGATTAATGGTGTTTATATTTATGCAGACCTGTTAATGACCATTGACAGTAAGGGGTGATGGTAATAGGAATTCTTATTAAATAACGGTTAAAGTACTTGCACAGCAGCACTTGCAGAATTTGTTGCTATCTGTAACCTTGATTGAAAGGGTAATTGGAAAAATCCCTGAAAACCTATTTTCTTAATTACAAAAACACTCTTGTTGTTAGTCTGTTGACTCTAGCTGTTACCAAACTTCAAGATGTTTTTTTTCTTCAATCATTTGATTTCTTCCTTTTTTTCTTTTTTAACCAACTACCTTGCATTACTGTTGTTTACATTTTCCTTATTTTTCCTGTTTGTCCCCACAATGTCCTTGTCTAAGAGCTTGTATCCTATTTTTTTATTTTTGGCTCTTTAGGACATTTTCTGGCATAAACACTGAACTTGTCAGTTCCAGTAGTCCACATGGGGACAAATACCTGGTCCTAAAGAGGCAGAACTGGTAAATTTGAATTGTGGTCAGCTTGTTTATAGAATGAATGGAAGTCAATGCAGTGTCTTAAGAGGAAGAGAGTGAGTGTGTGTGTGTGTGTGTGTGTGTGCGTTGTCCACTGTGTTTGGCAATCTTGCTCCCACCAAATCACCTGCACACCTGCTTCAGATCAACCCAATAAGCACTTGCAGAATTTAAACCTCAGCATCTCATTCTCCACCAGTCACGTGCACTAGCATTTGGAAGGAGCAGGGGCAAAAATTAAAAGGGCACCTACTGCACACCAGTGCAGTTTTATTTTTGACCTGATGCAAGAAGCAGCTGGCCCCCAAATACTTTTACATGACCTAATCTGACCTCCAAAGTGTGTGTGGGGGGGATGTTGCCTAAGTCTGTTTTTTTTTAAATTCACATTTCCTTGGGCTACTCTTCAGCCTAGTCTAACTCATGTTTGCCTCTGCTCCACTTTCACCTTATTGCTCACCTGTATCCTCCCTCGTCCAGATCCTTGCTGTGTCTATAAATCCCAACCTGTCATCTGCCCTGCGTTCATCCTGCAATCTGACCCAGTTCTGTTGTGCACCCAGTTCTACAAAAGTCCAAACCCTGTCCTACTGATTCCAGCATCAAGCCTCTTTTCTTAAAATCTGTAATAAATTGTGTGTCACCCTGGTCAAACTATCTCTCAAATGTCTCAAATCTTTTCAAAATGTTACATGTTAGAAAACTACTTAGACAACATCGATATCTGTCAGTATTTATTTATTTATTTATTTTTCATTTTCTTTTTATAAAATTTGCATTAATACATGTTTGATCTTTGCCTCAAAGTTGTAGTCAAGGCCTTGGCATTAGATCAGCATCAGCAGTTCATAGCATGTGTTGAAAATGAAGGTGTTATGGAATACATCTAGTCAACTAGTGTAGTGGTTTGTGTATGCTTACACTTAAAACTAAGCTTCAACCACACAATTTCATCTGGAGGATTTCCTATGTGTATGTGTGTGTGTTTGTAAGGTCTGTGTAGTGAGATCCTGGGCGCCAGACCCGAGATACTGAGAGCAGTTAATGAGAGAGTTGGCAGAGTTATTAGCCGAACGCTGTAAGTCAGTGATCTGCGTGAGAGAGGATTAGGTTCCACACATCTTGCAAAACCTCAGCGGAACTTGGAGTAGAGTCTCAGGGAAGCTCATTAGATTTAAATATGGCTGCATAGAGTAAATGCCAGACAAGATGAGTGAAAACTGCAATGATGATGATGATGATGATGCAGTTGGGAAGGTCAAGCAGAATGTGTGTGTTTGAGTACAACATGTCCCTTTGTGTGTGGTTAGGGTTAGGGTTATGCTTTGCCTAATCACCATTTCATGTTCATGTCTGTTACAGCAAGATGTTATTAACTAAAAGAGATAAATACAATATTACAGGAGACTAATTTTGACATTTTTCTTCTTCACTTGAATGAATGAGAAATATTTTACTGCTACACTCCTACAACACAAGAAACATATTTTACTTTAAAACCTGGAAATATTACACCCACTTCCATAGTTCTTCCCACAGAAAACTCTGTTTCCTCCAAGTGGACCTTTTTCGTTTGGTACAGTGCAGTGCATAATTTTTTTTTTCCGTTTCCATCAGGAACAGTACCAAATAATGAGCCCCAACCATTCCATTCTTTGGCACCCTTTCCTTAGGGTGCCAGAGTAAAATGATATGGTGAGGCCAGGGTGGAGCTAGACCGGCTCCAACCACGACAGTCAATTCCCTTGCAAACCTGTATAAATATCCCATGGAAGTCGGGAAATTTTAAATAGCACTCTACTACAAAAAAGAAGAAAAGGAAGGAAAAAGAAGAAGATGGCAGCATTTCTTTTATATCAATCATGTTTCAGTTTTGGTTCATTTGAACAGGTAAATTTCATTTGTTTGACATGTCCTCAGCAGCAGAGAGACTGCCTTTGTTGTTCCTTACAGTGCAGAGCTTAAAAAATTTACAATTTTTTTAAACATCTATGCTTTGTTTTATTAATTTGTCTTCTGCATGGTCATATTAGGGTCATAAGATCAGGCATGAATTTAGTACTGTATATTCTATGTGTCTTCAAGTCTTCTGGTCTCCTCTCATCCCTGTCTACACAGTATACACTGTATTGTACTGCAGGCAATGACCCAGAACCAGCCACTATACTCCTTGACAAGCATTTTACTCCATGTGCCATGCGTAAAGTGTCATTTATTCCTCCTCAGCCTGCCACACCTCTTTCCTTCCCTTACTCAAACAGCCAATTGAGACGGACTGAGATAATGAATTACATCACTACAACTTCTCTGCAAACGTCTCCTCATTTGTCTCTGGGCACCCATATGGGTTACAACTAGGAAAGAGAGAAAACAGCCGCCAAGATGGAGGAGCGATGAGAATGAGCAAACAGCAAAAGCAATTACAAATAAGTAAAGGATTTATTTAAAATTTAATATCCTTACTTAATCGTTTAAATGTCATGAGGTTCAGTAGAACATCCCTGCTCAAAATGTGAAGGACTGTGATACACTTTGTGATCATGTCAACTAAAGCTCTAAAAATATGTAGTGTAGCTGTAGTTGAAGGTTTCGTCTATATGAGAAGGTCACAAACAACTTTCAAACTCTACACTCCCAAACAACAATCACATGCTGAAGACTGTAACACAACCAAACATGGAGGCAGACTGATGGATTTAGCTCATTGGTTGAAATGTAACTCAAACGCACTGATGTGGTGAGTACATCTTTTCTGGGCACAGCAGACTTTATATAAAAACCTTCAAATAGTATATCAATCCCCTGGAGGCTGGGGCTCGTGCTGCCACTTGATCTCAGAATCTTTGCTGGCTGTGTTAACATTGAGTGGCTTGACACTGAGGTCAGACAGAGATTTCCCTCCAATTTTGGATATATTGTGTGATGTGTGAGCCCCTGAAAAAGAAATTGATGCCTTTGCAACACTCTGTAAACTTCTATAACCTTTAGAGTCAGTGAGGTCAGGTAAGGCCACCTCCAATAACTTTTCAGTGTTGTACAGATGAGTGGAGAGCTCTTACAACGAAGACCTACTAGCAGCCACCAAACAACAGTATTTGCCATTTCTCACTTGAAATTGTGAGTGTGTTGAAGACATAGATTATATAAAAATGGATGTGAGACCCTTGAGATTTGTGATTTTACCAGCACCATGTGAATGGTAAATGGCTTGTCAGTCTCACTGGTGCTCACCCATACATACCGTATTTTTCTGTCTATTTAAAGAAATAAATTACGAAACTGGCATCATGTTCTATTATAGCACATTAAAATAGCAATTTGAATCATAAACCCCTCAGGAAAAAGTTTACAGATGTTCAAATTTTAGTTCTTTTAGCAACCAGTGGAGTTGCATCTGGTGGCTCACTGTGTTTTCTGACTGTTTGCATGCAGGCTATGGTCAATGCCCAAAAAATAGTAATTTCCATTATGACTAATCTTCAAGGCAACTATAACAGAAACCATGCACTGCAGGAAATCACTAAATTTCCTGTTCCACTATTGTACTCTAATCTCTGCAGAGCCTTATGATAAATTATTCCCTCATTGCTCTAAACTAAAATGCATGGACCCTTAACCTCTCCATTTTCTTGAACTGCTGGCATAAATCCTACAATATAAAAAGTTTAAGGTGAGCATTTCTTTTTATCTGAATAAAAAAAGATGTAACTTTTGGGGTTTTTCATAACTATTATGTGCTTCTGGATGAAACTCTTCAACATTCCCCAGCAATCCAAAGAATCCAGAGAAATCTAAGAAAATTGCAGTGTTCCTGTTTTTGTCTCTATACTGGACCAGCAGTGAGGGGCAGGCCTAAACCAATTTTCTGTATTCCACAGCTTTCCCTTGAAGTGGTAAAATTCAGAGTGTCTTCCCCTCTAATATAGTTGTCATCCTATACACAAGTGCTGTTAGTTTACTTTCCAGGGGGAAATTGGGAAACTGAAAATGTCACTGGAGAATGATAACTGCCTTAGACATGCTCTGTGTCCTATAGAATATAAAAAGCACCATGAGGATCCATAAGTGTCGCTGTAGTAAATGCTGCTGTCTGTACTTAAATCTGCAGTGGCAGAAGGACTCAAACTTAACTTAAATAAAATGTAAGGGTTTTTTGTGTTGTCATTGGTACATGCACTGATTTATAGATTAGAGGGTTAGTAATTTGATTTGATTTAAAATAACAACAAATCAATTCAGAAATGACTAAGGTCAATCTAAACAGTGGCATTGTGATTATTATTTGCTCCAGGTTGGGTATTCAACCTGGAACATGATCACAATTTGCTGTGCTGAGGATATGTTTATGATAAAATACAATACAATTTAAGAAATACATTCCTCAGAAGTACATTAAATAGTGCACAGTAGTACAGCTAACAGTATCAGGCAAGTTGATGTAACATTACTTTTACTGTAATTCAGATCCTTTTTCCAAGAAAAGAAAAAATGCATCTCAGGTAACTGAGGGGTCAAACAAGTACAACTTCATGTCACTCTGATGCTCAGCAGTGGGATTATTTGCTGAAAGAAATTTCAGTTGAAGCATGAATCACCACTTGCAACACAAAACTGTCAAACTATGTGCAAACATAATTCTCTGAATAACTCTTTTTAGATCCTGTTGTCTGTCTGAGAAGATTTACTGAGAAGCCATTTGTGCATCTCACTGTACAGCCTAACAGAGGCTGTATGTGATGTGATCTAGGATAGTATTAAAAAAAAGAAAAGGAAATGAAAGCAGGATTTAGTAAAACTCAAGGTGAGGTATCCACCGGAAGATAGGAGTGTGAATGAGAAAGAGGCAAACATCAGTGAGAGATGCAGGCTGGTAGAAGTGAGGGACATGTAATGAGAGTAACTGAATAAGAGGTGGCATGAGATGGAGACACGAGGAGTAAAATGGAAACACGAGGAGACGTGGGTTGGCAGCTTCACTCCACAGTCAGCAGATTGTGGACAGGTTCAATAAAAGCTGCACACTGTAGATCCTAGCAGACGCTGGACAAGAAAGCTGGACAATAACTGGCTGATACCGGACATTAAGCTTGTGTCAAGGTGTCCATGATATGTCCCTCAGCCTCCTATGATGAAAGCAAGAGGAGATGCTCTGTGTGACAATTAGCTGCTTGATGTACAGTTTCATGTGGTGTGAAATGGGGTGTTATTTCTCCCTGCATTCACTATAATTTGACTCAAGGACTGTCACACAAGTGAAGTCTGCTGCTACTGTCATAATTAGGAAAAATCCACCAAGGATGGAATAATACACTCGAGTGGACATACAGTATATTGTAAGGTTTTGACTTTAGTCGGGCATGTATGACACCAAGCAAAAATGTCATCCAATTTCTTTTTTCGAGGGGGGAAGAGGCACCTCGCACTATCAAACATCTCTCTGGGTCTGTCAAAACAGATTGCTCTGACACATTGGTTTGACACAGGCAAGGGCATCCGCCACTCCTCAGAGAAGTTTGGTTGAAGATACAGACACACAGAGACAGACAGTCCTCATAAAACCTCCATTTACTGACAAACCCAGTATCCCATAGGGGAGGATGCTGACAAATTGACATATAAATGTACTGTATCTGTCAGTATTTCTCATTTTCTGATGCAATAACCCTCATACAGTACACACTGCCCGACAGCAGAGATAACACAGGGCTTTTGACACCCATGGCCTTTTTTTTGAAGGCTCATAGTCAGTTAGATAAATTAGGCACACTCGCACAAGCATACACAAACTCAAGGAGACATCCTTTCACACCACATTCTGCTTATGTCATCAAATGTAGCAGTAAATTTGCACTTGGAGCAAGAATACACTCTACCTGTCACCATGGCAGCTGCATGGGATGATTGCAATCACACAATCAGCAGAGGCTCATGGGAAATAAGCCTGGAAGAATGTGCTCTCCTGATAAACAAAAAGACAGGGAGTGAAACAGGCAGCAAGACAGACAGAGGGAGAAAGAAGAAAGGGGAAAAGAGACAATGAAGGAGGGACAATTCCAATATATTTTTTTTGTCTGTAGTGATCCCAATAAATAATGACTATGCATGACTGGTACAAGGCAGAATGTGAATGCGACCTTTTCTGGCAGAGTGAGAACTATAATAACAAGGCGGACAAAGACAGGAAATGCAATGAGCCGAGCCTTTTGCTTTAAAGCTTGTTTGTTTTGTTTTGTTTTTGTTATTTATTTATTTATGGGGGCAAGTAATATAAATAATAATAAAATAATAAACTTTAGTCCAGACAAAAAAGTGAAAGTCAAAACAATTCAAAGCACTATATGGGTTATGATGAACCATGTTTTATTATCTGTTTTTAACTATTAAAATGAAATGCCTTGTCATGTCATGTGACTCACTTATTCTGTGCCTGGTTAAGCTCTTAAATTGTTTTATCCAATGATGTAGCTGGGAGGAAAGACTTTTATATATTTTACTTTATTTCAAACCTTTTAATGTGCAGTTTCTCGATTGCTGATGCAAAAAAAAAAACCAAAAAACATTAACATCCAATTTCTTTTTCTCATTCCCTTTAAAGGTAGATACATTCTTTAGTAGTTTACTGAAAAACACTTGTTCCTCTTGCTGCCAGGAGATCACCATAACATTATTTAAGCCACTTATTTAATAATACCTTAACAATCTACCATTTTACATTATCATCCTACTTAACTATAGCTGGTGAATGCAGTGCTGGAGCCAGGTATTTGCCTCAGGAGTTGATTGAGACTAAAACAGAGCAATTCTAATGAATGTTACTGTTGCCTCATAATCACTGTGTGTGTGTGTGTGTAAATAAGCAACAACATTGCCATATCTGGTAGTTATTGTTGTCCCCAAATGGCCAGAAAACCTGTTATTGCAGGTTTCAGTGGAGTCAGTGGAATACTCTCACTTGTATTGTTAAATGCTGTTTTGACATTTTTACTTCCTCTGCCACCATGCAAAAAGTAAACACACACAAAAAAAAACCAAAATTTTAAAGCAGAGCCAGGAAGTGGCAGGCCATTTAATGAGCATTAAATTGCCCAGCTAAAACGGAAAAAAGTCGTCTTTTTTAACACTCCGAATGTTCTGTGTTGACGAGTTGATCCTGAGTGGCTCACAGGTGCAGGCTGTTGCTTGACCTGAGGATACTAGTGGAAGACTGTGGGATAATAAGCTCTCTGAATGATTGGATGTAATGTTTTGTAGACTGTAAAAGTCTTTTCAGTTCAGTCCTGGAGGAGACAAACTCCTACCTGACCCAGTCTTTTACACTTTCATGATGTAACACTCCTACTTATGTCCTATAGGCTTGTGTCTCTTTCGTGTGTCTTTCTTTTTCTCCCTTTCCCACCCACTCTGTCCCTCTCTCCTTTTCTCATGTATTAGTGCTCTGTGGGAATAAACTGAGCAAGCCTGACTGGTTAAAGTTGTATAGGTAAAATATATAGAACAGCAACATTCAGTGTTTAAAACAGACACTGTAATCCCAATTCAAAAACACTGTAGTGCGTAGTTGTCAAAACACAGAAACAAAGAGTTGCAGTCATTCAGCATTACACTGTGTGCATGCACATACACAAGCACATACATAACTGTCCCACTGTCAGCATCAACAGTAAACCGATTCAGGGGCCATGCGGTTGGTGTAGTGGTTAGCAATCTTGCCTCTGCAGCAAGAAGACCAGGATCTGCGGACCAGTTGGAACAAGGGCCTTTCTGCATGGAGTTTGCGTGTTCTCCCTGTGTGTGTGTGTGTGGAGGGGGTTCTCTGGTTTTCCTCACAGTCCATGCAGATTTTGGGATTAATTAGTTTCAGGAACTATTGTACCAGGAACTTCAGTTCCCGAGCCCATTGTTAAGGCACATTTCCACAATGGTGAAAGACCAGGGGAGATTATGTGAATGACCCTACTGACCCTAGGCCAAAACAACTCCACTCCACCAGGTGGCACATTGGTGAATTTATTTGTTAATTCTACTGAAAACTTTCTGTTAAAATGATTAATTTTAAGGCTTTTACATGAAACGAGACATGCTGTTGTTGTCAGGAAGAATGGTAAAGTGATTGCTCTGTGAACACACACACACACATGTTCGACCCACAGTGAGTCTAGATGCTTAGGTGCAAAGCTACATAACAATGAAAGTGATAAATACAGAGTTTGTGTCAAGCTCTGTTCGTTTGGGAAAGTAAAAAAAAAACCTGTTTGCAGCATCTACAGCAGCAAGCAGCTGATGAATGACAGGACAGTTGAGCAAACAGTGGCACTAATAGCAGTACTGAAACTATTACCTTAAGTATAGAAACTGATTGGATCATTATGAAAATGTGTCGGGACAAATTAAACACCAGGACAACACAATTGTAGTCACAAACAGGAACAGCAGCAGTAAACATGAAGGAGATTCGCATCTTGCTGCAGTAAAGAGACAAGGTCTGATATCAAAGCAAATGAAACATGTAAACGTGGAGTTTTTACAAGCTTTTGTGGAAACAAAACGACTGAAGCAGTTTGCCGCTGTTCCAATTAATCCGCTCCACTCCCATGGTTCATGAACTAACTGAAAGTACCACCTACCAGGTTTATTTTGTAGGGCCAAAACAATTGTTCATTACTTCCAGGATACTTCCTGGTACTAGTTCCTGTGTTGGAAATACACCGTAACCCTTCTGGCAACCTTAGTGCCCAAAAGCTACAGGCTGCTATAGGTTATTGGGCATGTGGTTTCCTTAATCGCTATTGATAAATAATAGCAATTTTAATACTTAATATGGTAAATTTCTAAGAAACACCTCTTTTAGTAAGTTTACCATTCAGATCGTACTGACACCACCTCCATATCACTTCACATGAGCCTCATTACATTTCCTCTCTCTCCCTTTACATTTGTGTCCCGAATTAGCCTTTACTCCCCCCCAGGTGGTGCCAAACATGACAACACAGGTCACATCTTCACCTGCCAGACCCCTCTCCCTTTCATTTGTCCCATTCCCATAAGCCCTGTGTGTCCCTGCTTCACCTTTCTCAACCCTGCCCTCCACCTCTTTCATCACTCTATCTCACTCTCTCACTTATCCCCAGCAGTTCCCTCCAGCTGCAAGAGAAAGTCAAGTTTAGAATAAGCTGAGGAAAATGAAAATGCTCCATTGGACAATGCCATCGCTGCATGTTAACCGATGAAGTTTCACACTGGGACGCAGGGTGTGGGGTCTGCACAGCGAGCATCGGCTCATACCGAGCAGATGCTCCATAGGGGGACGAAGAAAGCAAGCGTAGCAGTTTCACAGCACTGCTGTTATGTAAACTCTTCATGAGGCAAGGACGCAGAGAAAGAGAGTGTTCAAACAAACAAAAATGACGACAATGGTTTAGATCAGCGGGGCTAACTTGCAGAGAAAAAGACAAACAGTGCAGTTCTCTCTTTGGTCTCATGTCTAACCTTAACCTCGGCCACACAAAGCCTCCAGGACATATTCTGCACTGTCTCGTGTTTAAGTGTTAGGTTTTTTATATGGGTGTGCCAAAAGTTTATCGTCTCTCTCGGTTTCCCTCTCTCTTTTTTGAAAGCAACACAGGGTCATGCTTCTCTGTGACTGACTGTCAGACAGGTGCTGTCAGCTGCAGTACAGTGCATTATCGCCCCGGGCATGTTTTTTCTAAGCCCTGCAGTATCTCCAGAGTATCAAGACCCAACACAAAAACCATAAAGATAATCACTGTGAAAACTGGGAAGAACTCTGAGGCAAAAACATAGAGAGAGAGAGAGAGAGAGAGAGAGAGAGAGAGAGAGAGAGAGAGAGAGAGAGAGAGAGAGAGAGAGAGAGAGAGACAGACAGAGAGAATTCCAGAGAGTTAATTAGGGTTTGGATGACTGGTTGCAGAGGGTATAGAGGAGCAATCTGTTTCTCCCCGATAAAGACGATTGGCTCTGTTTACTTTTTTTTTCTTCAGCCTCCCCCCCCCCACAAAAAAAAATCCTCTCTCAGACTCAGGCAGTTAATGATTGCTGATGGCTGGCTGTTTCATTAATCCGATTACTGACCAACCATCTGTTATCTGTTTGGATGCAGGATATTACGGGAAAGAGTCATGTCACGACAGACAGAGGCAACATTGAGCTAGTAAAGTGAGACAACTGCAACAACAGTAAAAAAATTAAAGATTGTCCATTATTCTACTGCTCAAAAACCCGGCCGTTTAGACAGATAGAATAAATAGAATAACCAAACAACAGCAATTCTCTGAGGATCTCTAGACAGAGTGTTCAGCTTAACAGACTTAAACTGACCACAATCAGAGTCAACAGCTGTAAGCAGTGGTGGAATAAATGGTCTGTATTTATACAGCGCTTTTCTAGTCTTGATGACCACTCAACAGTTTGGCCATTCACCCTTTCATACGGCACGTTTGCTATCACACATCTTTCATGCCCATTCACATGCTGCCAGCACAGCCATACAGAGCAATGTGGGGTTCAGTGTCTTGCCCAAGGATACATAAGCATGTAGACTAGCAGTGACAGGAATCGAAGCCACAACCTTCAAGTTGAAAGACAGCTCACTCTACCACTGAGCTACAGAGTTTTGGTATTTAATTTAGTTATTTTCCACCTGTGTATTGTTTACAAACAGTATGGTTGGCTGGTGCCATATTTCTGGCCTAGGAATCAATAATCTTTGCACAAGAATGTGCCACTTAAATTAGTGACGATGGAGGGTGACTGATGAAATGTCCAGGGTGTAACACACCTTTGGCCCTGTTGTTGTTTTTTAACAGTAAATAAAGCTGTTGAAACACAGGCAAGAGGGTGATTGGCCTTGACTGGTGCCACTGTTTGGATGGTGTACTTTTTGAAAACAAATTCATGAATGTGATTTTAATGACTCATTGGATTGGCTGGTGCTTGTCCTGCTGCTTGGAAAGTTTTCAACTTCTGATGCACACAAGCAGAGTGAAGCAAGGAGTGATACTGTCCCATTCACTCTACCACGTACAGTGTCCGTGAATGCAGTGTGAGTTTGTGATGCGTTCACATCATTTACGACAGGCTCGTTGACAGTTTTGATGAGGATTTGTCAAGTTACAGTTGACAAGTAAATGCTTTTTTTATCTCAGGGACCCATTTCACAACATCAATCATGACAAGAGAAAATTTGTGCAAATTGAAAGTTTTCTGAACATTTTTTACTGCAATATTTGCCACCCAAAGTAAATAAATCTGATATAGACATGCATCTTAAAGGTACAATGTGTAATATTTAGCATCATTTATTGGTGAAGTTGCATGTTGCAGTGTAAAATCCTTATCCTATCTAGCCTTCAGTTAGTATCAAAACACATTACACATACACAACAATACATATGTGTGGCTCTTGTACAAAAATAGCAATTTGTCATTTTGTTTTTAAAATTCTACCTTAAAATTTACACATTGGACCTGTCCTATCTAGACATAGAGAATGTCAATCTTTTATGACAAATTAATTAAAACTAAATGTGCATGGATTAGTAATTTTACATTTCTGATTTTCTCTTTAAAAACACTCAACACAAGAGCAAAAAGAAACTAAGCATGCAGTCAACTCTCTTTCACATCAAGGTTGTTCTTGACATTTAATTCCCCCCTGTGGCTGAGAGGGGGGTCTGCCAGTCTTTGTCATTGCATGTGATGTTTTCATCGACTCTCCATTCATACTGCAACTGGCCCTCTGAGCTCTAATCAATGGGTGCTAATGCCTCTATTATAATCCATGGTCTCAAATTAAGTTTGCATTGATCAACAGGCCTTGGGCTGCTACAGCGTGAAGTTGTGTGATGGACTGAGGCGAAATTTGTGTTTTAAAACACATAGAAACTCAGGAGGAGAGAGTGACATGTAGGAAATACAGGAACTGAGTGATTGTGTGTGTGTACCTGCTATTCCCTATGTTATAGGGACCTAAGTCTCACACATTATGGGTACTTATCTTCTTTATGTTGACACAAGTCATGTCCCCATAACATAAATTACTACATTTTAAGGTGAAGACATGTTTTAAAGTTAGGTAGAGGTTAGGGTTAGGTTAAGATTAGGGCACTAGTAATTATGGTTAAGGTTAGGGTAAGTCTCCAGGAAATGATTCTAAGTCAATGCAATGTCCTCTGAAGTCATGGAAACCATTATGTGTGTGTGTGTGTGTGTGTGTGTGTGTGTGTGTGTGTGTGTGTGTGTGTGTGTGTGTGTGTGTGTTCTTTTTTCTTTTTTTCCGAGACTCAATTTTTAATTTGTAGCCTTTCCCTGGGGCTTTTAGTGATGCATTGTCACTAGTGGTTACAAAGGTGTGTTAGATTTTAAATACCACTGAGCTTTGGGGTGCTCAGAGAAGAAATTGTCCCAGGTGATTTTCTAATTAAGCAATATTGCATTAGTCAGCCATGTATCTATATTTTCACTATGTTTGGGGCAATATGGCAAAATCTAAATCTAACTTTCGATGAGACATTTCTCTTTAGCATTTCTTAAAAGGTAAAATATGTACGAAAGTTATTATATTAAGACATACAATGATTTTTCACCAGATTAAGGACTGCAAACTGTGTTTATGTTTTAATTTGGTGTTTTTGCCTTTTGCGCGACCCTCGGAAGTATTGAACTATGCCGGACCTGAGAGGCTCTGGTACCTCTCGAAAAAAAGGCTTGACCAGAGGAAGAAAGACAAGGGTTTGCAGAAGAGATGAGTCAAAATAAAGGCATGGATTCTTTTCTTCTGGACAGGAAAGCAACAGGAGGACCTTTAGCACTCCTTCACTTTGTCTTTATTACATTTAACATATGTAATATTTTTACGGTCCCTTGTTGTCACCCTGTCGTCTCCTTTCACTATGTGATATTCCTCTGCTGCTCTAAAGCTGACAAACTGTCACTTTCAGTCTCCACCTATTGCTGACACAAAAGTGAACCAGATAGTTTCAGTATTTATAAAAATGATACAGAAGCTGGGATAGTTATCTGCATGAACCCAGTGTAACTCTGGATATAAATGCTACAACCACACAGTAATCTGGAATTCATATAAAGGTTGTAAATGTTAAAGGTGGCTGTTGAAGATATTTTACATAGATATTATATTAAAACCTGACAAATCCATTACACATTCAGCAGTACATACTGTATACAGAATAGCAATAGAATGAAGACACTACCTGTGTAACTTTTTATATATACAGTGTATATATATATATGCTTAAATTGTTTTTAGTTACCTGACCAGAATGATTAATTTGTTTAGTATTTGTATTTGTTGATATTTATCATTAGAATTCCTAGTTGACCGGATAAATACACAGTCTTGCTAACAACTTGTTATCATGAGCAGTCAGACAGCCCTGTCTGTATCTGAATCCTGTCTTACTCTACTCCCTGCTCTCTCATTTTCACATATTCACCTGGAGCCGCCTGAACTTCATACAGCCACTCAGCTTCTTCTGCTTTTTTCAAGGCTGATCAGAACAAACAGATGAAGAAAATGCAAGCAAAACATAATGGAGAAGTCAGAATTATACAGTGAGAGATGCCAGGAAAACATCTGCATACCGTACTGCTTCTTGCATGCCCTTCTTATCTTTTAATGCTGTACAGATACAGTGTAACGCTATGCAAAACACAATGCAATGTAATGGAGTCATATGATACTTGAAGGGATATTTTTAAAAAATGTGGTTGTATGTGGTATTGACACTCTGTCAGTACTGATTTTATTTCATGTGCCCTCGATAACCAGCCTGAGACACACGATGCTCTGTCTCACTGAAAACATAGCTGCCAACAGGGACACAAGAAAACAGATTTTAATATGTGTAACACAACTAAATCTTTAAAGAAGATGTGCAGAACTGCTTGCTTTCTCGTACCAACTGAGAAAATCTGACTTTTAGAGCTGCTGGTCTCCTGCTTTCTGGTTTGGTAGGTTTGTCATTAACTATATGCAAACCTGAACAAAAACATTCTATGTAAAAATTCTAACTTAATGCCAGACACAGCAGAGGATTAACAATTCCTATGTGCCGTAATGTAAAATTGCTGATTTTTTGATAATGTGTCAGAACCTCATATAGCTACACAAAAAAAGCATAAAATATGTTTCACCTCAATCATTCATGATTCAACACCACACTTTAGTGTCACCAAATTCCATTAACATGGCTTTGATATTAACAATGAAAAATGAGAGAATGCCTGTAATACTAATAATCGTCAGTGTCATAATAATAAATGGAATAACTATATTTTGTGACACTTACTGTATCTGAACAAGACTCTTAAGAGTTTTAATCATGGGAATAAAACTATAAAATTATAATGTGTGCCGACTCAGTTCACGAGTCTGACTATACATCATGAGTGTTGCATAGAGCTGGGGAGTATTTGGCTGCACTATTGTCTGCCACAGTCAGAGGTGACATTTTGACTTGTCTCAGCAAGAGAAGCAGCTCTATAAGCAGTTTAATACAATTAATGATGGCTCAGGTCCAAGTTTCAGGGTCCCAGTGTTCTTGGCGCTGATTCATTGTACTGTGACACTTCTAATATGACACCGCAGACCGATGTACAGGATTATTGAAAACTTAAAGGCACCTCAGAGACTATATGTACTTCACTCACTGTGTCTGATGGAAGCTCTTCCCTGGACAACAAACCCCTCTGTTTTGGGACAGGGAGGAATGTTGCAGCCAAAAAATACCTTCTTTTCCTCAAAAGTTTTTTTAAACAGTTGCAGCCAACACATATTTTTATTTATGTTTATTTTCCGGGTGGATTTTTAGTATACTTGAAAACACTTTACCACATGACATTCAGGAATGGCCTTGTAAGGTGTTGGTAAATATGGAATGTTCTTGATCCACATCTTTGCAACCTCACAACCAGACACAAGAAGTGATTTGCTGATATGGGGCAATTCTGTAGATGTCTTCTGTCTTGAAATTGATTTATTTAGATTGTACAATATCGCTTGGAATTTCTGATTTGGTATTCTTTCATTTATTTATTGGTGTCATATTTTATGATTTCTCTCCCTGTGTATTTTGTGGACTTAACTTCCACTTTTTCACTGTTCACTTTTGCATTCATTTCCTGCCAGAATGTCTTGTCTTTGCCCAGTCATTTTTGTATCTTTGTAAGTTTTTTGAATTCATTTGACAATGAATTATCTGTGATATTTGTTGACAGATTTTAGTAACCTTATCTAACCTCACTTACATGTATCTATACAATCTTTGTCTAAGCCTATAAATGTAGCACGTAAGCTACAGTCTAAAACCATAGTGAGAAGGAAGAAGACCCTATAAAATTGTGCCCCAGTTAAACCACTTTATTAACCCATTAACAGTTGCAACTGGGATTTGTTGAAATTCAAACCAGGTTTAATCCTTCCCCTAACAATATTTAAGCATTCAGCTTCCTCCCTGTTGGCCACAGCTGCAGCTGGATGTATTTGCTGAAACATCCACAATTATAGGAATCTTCTTTGTAGCTACTTTAACTTCCCTCAAAATGACAGCCCCACTTCCTATATTACCACCATTATCTCACAGTCGAGGCATTCAGTCCAACCCTAAATCACATCTTCCTCTCAGACTCACTGTGGCTGCTCATTTCCACCTGTGTCTTACCATTCTTTTTCCTGTTTGCCTCTATCTTCCTCATGCCCTCTGCCTTTTCAGTGGTGACTCTAATTACAATGAGGAGATGGCACTTATTGCTTCAGCGTTACAGCAGGCATATTCAACAAATGCATGTCCTGATGAAGTGTTCACTTCCCGTTGCGCCGTGATTTATCACTTATTTCTGCCACAATGCTTAAGCCGATACTTCTCATTCTATACCCCATTTACTGCCGCAGCGTGGGTCTCACACACATGGAAGCAACATGTCATTTGTATTGACATGTTGTGTATGGAGTGTATGGAATGACCTCAAGGACTTGGGCTCAATGAAAGCTTATGTAACCATTTGAATGCTAAAATGTTATATAATCAGGTCATGTAAGATGCAACTTTCTATGCCTTAGTGGGCTTTTTATAATGATAATTATCGTAACTAAACTGAACCCAAACATAGGTGGAAGTCCAGATCGAATGGAAAAAAATTATTTACATAACAGATCAAGCCAACAACAAACACAAAACTCTGAGTCCATACTGAAAAAGGAAAGAAAAAACAGTTAAAAAAAAAACAATATTAAACGAGCACAAAGATACGAGTAGGACAAGTTACCACTGAAAGATGACAAGACACACTTGGGGACTCTGGATGATGATTCTCTCCATACAGAGCCAGTGACAACCTTCCACCTGCACTTGACATGGAAATCACAAAAGGAGGTCATTTATAAGGGTAATATTTTAATATTTCTTTACCAAAACAAAAAAAGGTCAGTTCTGACAAAAATAGATGAGACATGAATGAAACATGTGCAAGTCTGCAAGTCACATAAATAAATAAATAAATAAATAAATAAACAGCTTAAGAATATATATATATTGCTGAAGAAGGTTCTTAACTGCAAGAAATGTTCAGTAAACATCAGAGAAATAAAAGAAACAAACAGCTCCCTAGCTCTTATTGATAGTCATGGTTGTTACTATTTTGCGATGATACAATTGTTGAAATAAATGATAATGAGCTCTCTCCCACGTATGATGCAAGACCAGACCAGACAAACAAGAAATCAACTTGTTCACCTGGGTCTTAAGGTTGTACTCATAGCAATTGAAGCCGATAGAAACCTGTGTGCATTGCAACGTCATTTGACGCCCATTAAACAAGTTCCAACTTGTAAAAACCCTGTTTAAACCCAGGATTAAAGAGTTTTTTTGAATGGTGGGAATGGAGTATGAGTTACCTTTGATTATTTCAAACTCATGCCTTAATAAAATGCTTAATATGTTAAGTTAAATCCCTAAAAGAATTATGAGTATAACATTTTGTAGTATGATCAAAGTGAATAAATGTTGTACCGGAAAATGTGCTCACATAGTCATCTCTAAATATGAGCATTGTAATTTTGCCTGCCATTAGCAATACATTATAATTAATTACTTTTACATAAGTTACAGATACAGTAGGAGTAGGAAAAGATACACTTTTTATAATCCATTTTTGAAACACTACTGCCATTGCATAATTATGTAGTGTAGACTGCTAAGTGGGGCCACACGATTGGTGTAGTGGTTAGCACTCTTGCCTTAGCAGCAAGAGGTCCCAGGTTCTGGCTCTCGTCCTATGTCAGCTGAATTTAGGTACCAGCGCCCCCGCTCAGACCCCCAGTGGAGGATAAAGCGGTAGAAAATGAGAGAGAGAGACTGCTAAGTGTAGTCGGAAATAGAGGAGTATCTGACCACAACCTTGGGTTTGAATGAAACATATTGTAGTAGAAAAGTGGGCGCAGATGCACAACATAGATTAAGAATGAGACAAAAACACAGTAATTGTGTTCTTTATGAGTTGAAATGAGTCTGATGTCAGAGGTGGCAAGAGCCTCTAATCCTTTCCTCCTTTGGCCATAAATCACCTGCCATCCACAAAGTCACCGTCCATCCCACAGGAAAACACTCATTACAGGCTGCCACTACGTTTGACTGCATCTCCCTTTCCATAACCTTGAAGCACTGTTCACTCAGCCAAAAACACTTCAATCCAGTGGGAGAGCTGGGTCAATTGAGTCAATGTCGAGAGACTCCTTTCTCCCAAAGGCACTGATATTGACATGTTTTGTTTTTTTTCCCTCTCTCTTTTTTGGTTGAAGATTGTTACAAGGACATGTGTAGATACATCGCATGGAAACATAAAGCGATAGATGTACAGTAACCATGTGCCTTGATCTACAGAAAACATCCAAGGGAATAAATTCTCAAACAAGAGTGTTAGGCTTGGAGAAACCTCCTGCAGAGTCAGTGCCCTTGAAGACGTCCATAAAGATGTCCAAGTTACAAGTATTGGAGTATGTGTTACCAACCAGCTTAAACAACCAAAGGAGTCAATACTGGAAGTCAAATGAGATGGCTCTTCTCTGCTCTCCTGTTTCATCCTCTGCCTTTTCAAGTTCATGTTTGAAGTCGTGATTTGTAGGAATTGGAGCTCAGATGGAACACAAACTTTTGATATTTTTAATTTATTATTTATTATTCATTGCAGTTACTCACCGCCCCCATTAACAATTTCATGACGAGACAAAAGCCTTGTATGTAAATAAATAAAAAAAAGCAAAAACACAGCTAAGTCAGCTCCATCAAAATGCATTACACATAAGTCAACATCACCTCGCTGCTTTAAGATCTAGTTGAATGATATGGTTTCATGTTTATATTTAAAGGAAATTTGCTATACTCTTGCAAATAAATTCAATAAGGTGTGGGGGACCTTTATTGCATATTTTCACAATCCAACCAGCAACATCATAAACTGCCACATAGTCCATTTTGATATTTGCAGTGGCCATATGGACTGTAGATTGTAAGCGGCTCTGTCATCCTGTCCTTTGTTTTCTTTCAATTAGCTTTGTAATAGGAACTGTTGTTGTTTGTGTCTTGTGTTTTGTCTGTTTTGTATGTGTTTTGTCTTCTACAAGAAAAACTTTATATAAATGAAATATTTTCTTAAACAAAGGCATTACACAGTACTTTTTTATCTAGTGCACTGGGTGTGACTTTTCACACCACTCTGTAGTGCTGACTGCTAATATAAACTTAATCTGCATTTTTCTCATTCATTTGTAATATAACATATAGTAAAAACTACAGCAGCGAGAAACTGATGTCTGGGGAGACAACTCACAGAGGAGGAGAGCAGTAGCTAATTTCATGCCTTGTATTTTTCTGTCATGCATGGCTAACTCATGATCTGGGCCAGTCTGATGAAATGCATGCTCTGTGATCTTCTACAGTCCCCCACCTCACCAGGGTTCATCAAGTGTTGGGAGTCTGAGCTATCTTTGTTGGGGGGGGGTGTGGGACTTGTAAATCCATATTGCGGTTTGCTTTCACCAGGCACTAATTCAGAGCGAGTCCGATAAAACCAAGGGGGAGACACTAGTGGCAGTTCCATTTGGGTTCGCTACCCCTGACTGCCTCAGAGATGTAAATGACTATCCACCCCCACCGTATAATGTGCCTTTTTTTTTATTATTCACTCATTGTAATTTAATACCTTTGACAGAATGCATTTTATGCTGAAAAAAGTATGAAAGAAAACTCCATGTCATCATGCTATAAAAAGAAATGGCTTTTTTAAGGAAATTATACCATTATCAGGTATCATTTTATTAATTTCCTTGTTGGGACGCAACTGATATCAGCTGGTAGATTTTAATGGCAACGCATCTCTTCAATAATTAATCATTTTATTCATTCATTTTTAACTGCCATGAACCGTGTTGTGACTCTTTAATACAGAGTCAGTTAAAATGAATAGATCTACTCAATCATTCACTTCTGTACAAGTGGCAATATCTGAAAGAGTTCAGTTCAGGTTATAACTTATAATTCTGCTGTGATTAGGAGGGAAGTTTGATTCAAATCGATCTTTGTGAGGACATTTGGTTTAAGTTTTAAAGGTTTTTTTTTCCTTTTTTTCTTTCTTTTTTTTTTACAAATTACATTTTATGGATACATTTTATGAATAAAATAAAATTTAAAAAATCAAATACAGGCCTCACCACAAGAGAAAACAGGCAACAGTTGGTGCAAGAGTAAAAACTACAAAAGTCAAATCACAAAGACAAAAAAAACAGCAAAGGTATCTTACAGATACTGACAGGAGGAAACTGACAGAAATGTTGAAAACAACAGAAAATACTAATAGCTGAAATGAGCAGCAAGCATGAATTAAAAAACATTAAACAGGACGTAAATATGATGAAATACACGGGGAGTAAAAACCTCACCAAAACAGAAATACAAATCCAAAAACATGAACTAAGTAAAATAATGAAACATGTACGCCGAGACAGAATAAGCAGAGTTCAAATTAAAGGTCCATTGTGTAAGAGTCAGTTGCATCTAATGATAAGACTGCAGACTGAAACAAAGACTCCTTTCTTTTCCTGTCATGTCGAAGAACTACGGTGGCCTTCACATGCCAGAATGAATGCCAGTGTCAACAAGTGGATCAAATTGTCAGTCAACTGTTGTGGTTCCTTCTCCCACTGTCACTGCAGTTTCCTTCTTTTTTCTTGTTCGATGCATCAGGTTTATGTGGGCAGAGCCATTCTTCTTTGTTTGCGTAATAAGCTTTCTTTTCAAAATGTGAAATGCACACTCTGGCTGGTCTATTTGTTCAGGGCTGCTATAAAACCATGGCCGAAGATGGTGAATTTTCCAAGTTTGCCTCTTACCTGAAGTAAATTAAAAAAAAAAAGATTTTAAATTAAAATGATTATACTGTTGTTCAAACTGGGTAGTATAATCAATTTAAGGCAATAAACCCTCTTTAATGTCCAACAATGAAAAACCATAACACCAAGGACTTGGTATTAATGATACTGTTGGCACATGCAACTCAACTCTAAAAGGTGGAACAAACCCTGAATACAGCAGCTGTGTCCTCTCTTCCTCGGGAGATGTTTGCCAGCTGATCTGCTACCAGGTATGTCTAGAGCACAGCTGCACGTCCTTCCTCCCATCTCCTTCACCTGTCGAAAGCAGTTACGGCGGAGTGGCCGCATTGAACCACGCACTATTGAAACCATGTTCTCTGGTTGGTGGGGAGAATGCAGCTGTCCCTGGACAAACTCTGCTGATACTTATTATGATAATGGAGTCCATTTCAGAACAGTGGCAGCCTGTGGTGGGGTAGTTCAACCATGAGTTGAGGGAGCATGAGGATGGATGGGAAAAACTAGAGACGGAAGGAAGTAGAGAAATTTGGGCGAGTGGGCCACTTCGGGGCACCTTCATGCATTACAACGAAAGCACATGAGTTGTTGCTCCAACACATCAATCAGACAGTAGTTGGAGGGCACAGCTGGCCTGGCAGTTCCCCAACTGTGACAGGAATATATCCCACAAACAGCCACACGGATGTGTGTGTGTGTGTGCGTGTGTGTGTGTGTGGGTGTGTGTGTGTGTGTTTGAGCCGATGTATGGAATGTCCTCTGCCCACTCATCACTATACAGACAAAACCTCAAGCCCAGCACACACACTCTTGCAAAACAGTTAAGATTCTCCCGATGCCTCTGAAAAATTAATGGGAATTGATGTTGTTTTTACTGAAAAAGAAGATCTCAACACCATGTTACACAAACTAAAAAATATTTATAATATAAATATATAAACACCAACAAGAGAGGCAATGTACAGCTTTTTTTCCAACCATCACCAGTGAGCAGTGCTAAGTACAGGTCTGAACACACCTGCTGCTTTTTTATTGTGTCCTCAGATCCGATCACAAAAGCCAAATTAGGAGGTGATTTGAGGATGCATGACTGCCATCTGCCTCAGCAGCTCGAATCCTCTTACCCGCCACTGTTTCAATGTACTTCTACACTTCTCAGCACCCAGATGTTGATTTATTTGTAGCCACTGTGACACAATTACCACTGATTGCCACAAAAGTACAGTAATTGTACTTATACTTAAAGTCACACAATGTAGCATTTGATCATAGGTTCCTCCCCCCACAGTTACAGTAACTCATAAAATCTATTTTATGTGTATTTCTTGAGGACTTCTAATATAGCCTATGTTATAGGCTACTATTATAATATTTGTAAAAAAAATGGTATAACATAGTAGCCTATGTTATACTATTTTTTACAAATATTCTAACATTATTATTATTATTTTTAAATATTAGAACTGACATATGCCCGAAAGTAGAATGTTGTAATCTTTTTGTGTCATGGACCCGAAACAAGAAGTTAAAATAGTATCTTGGAGACATTATTTGAAGGTTGAAGTCCTAAAATGTGTTACTTTAAGATTTGATTTCATGTTACAGCTGCACTAGTAATGCTTTGATTCACGCAGCTCCTCGTCACTCTCCACCAGTCACTTGTGCAGACACGAACACATTGACACATCTGTATAGTCTGACTAGTTTAAAACATATCTTTGTTCTCTCAAACAGACATGATGTCTGTGTGTACTCGCATTCTGGGAGCAGATGAGGGACGCGATCAGAAAGTGGTCACAGGAGATGCCTCCAAAACACATTATAAATCCTAAACCATCCACTTGGGATCTGACCTCTCCAGGCAAAGGTTATTCCAGGCATAAATGGGGCCTAATACTGCCCCATGGGAACATCACCTGAGTTTTAGTACCTGACTCTCAAACTGGATTATGTAACCTTTGCCGCACATTAAATGGAGCAGGAAATGGGGCTGAACTGCAGAAATATGGCTCTAAACTTGTTTGCCTTACTTCCAAAGACCTGTGTCAAATCTGGAGTGATAGCTATCTCCACCACTGAGGGCTCTGCTCTTTCTCACTATCAGCACCCTCCATCGAGCAACACGCTCTGGAGATTATAGTCCTATGTGCTGCTGCTCCTGGTAGCACTGCCTGTATCTCCTTTTCCTCTTCTCAAGGTCAGATCCACTTCTCAGCACTGAGCACCAGCGTCGTGTGCATGGAAGCAAGCACAAGCTCAGCATGAATGGGGGGGGGGTTAATGCTTACTTGTTTATTTGAACCCATGTGGCAGGCTGAGTAATTGCATAAAAAGGCTGCCAGTGTATGCTGAGTACATTTTAATTAGCCTCCATTCACCCTTTCACAAACAAGTTCCTTCCAAATGACAAAGCAATTTTGCCTCGATTATGAAATTAATAACTCTCCAAATTGGGAGGCAAATTATGGGTCTGCTGGTGCTGATGGGAATCCACCTCCCCTCCAAGCATCCTGAATGGAATGTGCACTGCAATTTGGAAAACGTCCAAATACAAATGGGGAAACAGTGACTGAGACAGCCTGCCCTCTGATGTAAAGAGGCCCAGACCGGCCGCTGCTGACTCCCTCTCTCTTGCTTTCTGCTAATGCTTTCTTTGGCACTTATGCAGAATTGCGCACAAGAACATTCGCTTTGTGAAAAAAGAAAACCTTCAGAGATACAGCATCATCTCTCCATTTCAATGTCTGCCTCTTTCTCATGCAAAGCAGATGCCATACAGTAACGTTGTGAGTCATGGAAACACCTGCCGCCTTCTTTGATGCATACATTTGGACTTGTGTGTGTGTGTACCTGGTATATTGTGGGGACCTACTGTAAATCTGTTTACAAAGTCACATCATGGGGACTTGGCTTCCTTTTGGGGACAAAATTCAATTCCCCATTATGTTTAATTAAGTTATTAAGTTATTACATTTTAAGGTGAAGGTATGTCTTAAGCTTAGGCTTTATTTGTGGCTTTGTGAGGACCAAAAATCACATAAACCATACAGAGTGAGGACATTTAGGCAAAGTGAGGACATCTGACTGGTCACACACTTTTTCTAGGACCTGTTTTTTGAGTTAAGGTTTTAGGTTAGAATTGGGTTTAGGTTAGGGTTAGGGTAAGGGTTCGGGTTAGGCATTTATTTGTGATGGTTAAGGTTACAGTAAGGGGCTGGGGAATGCGTTATGTCTATGAGGGTGACTCACTTTATATGAAGCACAAACGTGTGTGTATGTGTGTAAGGCTGTCAACCCAGGTTTGAGTGGTGCTGCCATCTAGTGGTGAATATGTGGACAGAGGGCGTTCAGCATCTGAGTTCTATGGCATGGCTCATTCATCATGTAATAAGCTGAAGGGTGAATAAACACACATCACATGCTCATTTTTTAATTTATGGAAAAGGGGAACATGCTATTAAACATATATTATAAAATGGCACTTTCCCTATCACAGCCTGTGTGGAAAAGCTTTACATTATGTGTAATTCTGCTAGTAGATTGTTGTTTTCCTGTTACATGCAGATGAAAGAATGCTCTGACACATGATTCACAACATACATCAAGAGAATATGATGTGTAAATGTATTTATGCTTTGCGCATCACTGCCTAACAGCCCTGAACAATGGCCCATCCAGCCATTCTGCTGCAGGCTTAATCCTCCAACCATGACCTTATTATCACTATAAAAGAACTGTGGGCATGTATTGTTTTTTTAATAGACCAAATGAGTGAAACAAATTCATAAAGAACAGAATATCGCAGCACAAAGATATCAATCAACATTTTATCCCTTTCCTTCACTGCCTCCGTAGCTTCTTCCCTCCCCACAGATTACAGTAAAGGCTCCATGGGTAGTGTGTGTACACCTTGTCCTGTTTGAGACCCCTGCTGACCTTGTTTGGCCCTATCTTTTTCTGGAGAGACGTGACTCCTCTCTGGACTCCACAGCTTCGACAAAACATTGGATTAAGGAGAATTTAAGGAGAATTTAGCAGTGATTAAAACATCCCCTCTGGTCTTCCTGCTTCTGCTTCCCCTTCCCGGGTTCTGTTATGTGTGATGTGTTCATTTTTATTTATTTTTATTTTATTTTATTTTTTATTTCTTTATTCTTTCTTTGTTTTTACCCTCTTACCTTAAATTTTGTTGTCTTTATTCACACAAACTTCACAAAAACAACAACAAAGGACTCAAGAAATATGTCCAATTAAATGCAGTGCAATTAAATTTAGCTCAGTTCAAAACAACTTCATTAATCCCGAAGGCAGTTTGCTGTCACATATGCACAACAACCACCACAAAGATCCCCAATATGGTTATATTAAGCTATGAGTTGTTATTTCAAAGAAATACTACAATACCAAAGGTCATATAAAGGCAATCTAAAAAGTTAATAAATAAAATAAAAAAAGTGCACAAAGAAAATGGCTCACAAATTTTGTTGGTATTACTCAAATTAATTAAATTATTTTAAAGTAGAAAGATGTATGAACAAAAATTTCTTACTTTAGCTTGAATTAGCTTACTTCTTCTTTTCAAGTTTGTCATTTTTTTTTGTCAACACAGTTCCTGTGCGAAGCTCTAACCAGCGAGCAAACGCAACAGCTCCTCATACCTTTGTCCTGGTTTAACAGGTGATCATTTGCCCAACAAACATCTATATAATGAAAAGAACAAAGATCTTTGGTCAAAGTCCATAAAGCAGAAGTGGAAGACCAAAACATATGCAAAAAAATACATTATAATCCATTATTATTTATGGCTATATTATGAACTGTTTTCCTTCACAACAACATTTGACAGGTGAATGGAAAAATATGGTCTTATGCCATCTATAATCCATCTTATACAGGATTGTTATTTCAGGTGCAGGACTTGGAAGTAACAATGAATAAGCAGTGTAGCATTGCTGCACTTTATCAAGCGAAGTGGCTCATTCAGCCGCTCCCTCTGTGTCTCTGTGTGTGTGTGTTTGTGTGTGTGTTCTGTTGGCACTAATTGCTTGTTGACCAAGCTGTTCCCATTTTTCTTTCACTTCCTGTCCACAGCGATGTCATTCTTGCTTTCTTCCCACTTCTCTCTTCCTCTTCATCTTCCCATTCTCCTCCCAGGATTTACCTGGGAATAATTGTAACACTAATAAGTTCCGACATGAAGGCGCTCATGCAGCTTTGAAAGCAAACCCGATGGAAAAGCCAGGGAGAAGGAGAGGAACTTTCTTTTGATTCAAACAGCTCATGAAAAAAATTGTAAAAAAATGGATGTAACATGCAGATGATAGGTACATAGGTATAGTTTGATGTAAAGTATCAAAAAAATTACTCCCCTTAAATGTATGTTATATGCATATATAACTTTATCACTATATTCTCCAAATTCCACATGGAAGGATGCCTTTGGTCTCTCAAAACATTAAGGCTTGTTATAGATTTTAAAGTTTGAAAGAAGAGGACAGCGTGTCTTGATGACATTATCTTGCTTTAGAGTCTGTCAGAGTGAGAGCACAGTGTTCAGGTTTATCAGACTCTGTCCTCAGCACACTGGTCTGTAGATTCTGACCATCAAGAGTCAAAAACAAGGATTCTACTTGAGAGGAAGTGGAAAAGGAAGAGGTCAGAAGGAGGAGGAGGAGGAGGAAAATGTGTTGATATCCTCTGTCATCACTGTTTTCCACTTTGGTGTTAGGTTTGGGTTATGTTAATGTTACATACTGTATCCTTCTTATCTGTATTCCTTTTTTGATATTTTTCATGGCAGTTGGAACCTGTAATATCGCATCACTGCCTCTCTTAACCTTCACCTATTTCTTCATCAACATTTAACTGTTATTTTTTGGCTGATTTACACTCAAACCTCTCAACAATTGACTATGTCATATAGTGTGGAATTATTGTAGACATTTACAATGAGTGTTTATGGTCTGTTTTCATTAAGTTAGACGGTAAACATTTTTATTTTTTATTTGAAAATGTTCCCTTTCCATTACTGCTCTGCTCCACTTTTACCTCCTTTTGCAGCAGTCTCTCTTTTCCCCCACAGTGAAACTGGAGGTGGAGCATGTGTATTTATCACACAACGTGTGCCGCTTCCTCACGCACAAACACAGCCTGTAGCCCTGTGACCTCCATGTTGGATGCTGCCATGATCAAGCAGCACAGCTCTACTGTTATTCTGACCTCAAGATGGAGACAATGGAATGTCTCCATAGGCGCTACTTTGTATGGTAAATTTGTTTATTCCACAAACGCTCTTGTCATAAAGTAAAGAGGTGGATGTGACTTTAAACATGTGGTACATATTCAATCCAGAGGGAATACCAACAGGAAATGCCATGGCGATTGCAGGTGAGTAAAATAATCCAACGCCATCAGTGATTCTTCGACAAGACCAGAGACAGTATGGAGCACATCGGTGTCAAATGTCAGGTATGGTTGAAAAGAGAGGCAACCAGATGATTGGGTTTATTAAAAGCCTTCTTGTCCTGTGTGTCACAGTCCAGGGATTGATCTCCTTTGACATGTCCTTTTACCCTGTGTCACATTAATAAAGTGGATCTCTGCTGAGAGACTGACAGACTGCCTCCTCCTTTGAGTAACAGAAAGAAAGAAAGAAAGAAAGAAAGAAAGAAAGAAAGAAAGAAAGAAAGAAAGAAAGAAAGAAAGAACAAGTGGGTATTCTTGGCAGGGATGTCACATTTCTGGCTGATCATTATGGCAGTAGCCATAGATATTTCCAGAGGATACTGAGCCAAGATATTTATCACTTTCATCATAACAGAAGGGCCTATTACCTAATTCTCCTTTTTCATGACAAAACTCATCCTGAACGCTTCTATGTTCTGCCCCTGTTTAGTAGTCTCAAGTGAAACCATAATAGCGACTGAGAGTGAGAACAGCTTGAGGGTTTCCTTCTGGCCATTTTACATCAGCGCTCCCTCCTGCTAATTCTGCTTTGTGTAGAAATAGGTAAAATCAGAGAAATCCAAGCCATATTTCCCCATACTAACTGGTGTAGAGTAATGGAATCAGTTTAAATATCTAAGATTAATATTAGATATTTTTGTATTAACATGTCAACTCTCTAGACAGGTAACCAGTCTACAGGGGCTCGAAACCTGCAGCAGTTTCTCGTCAAAAGTATCCAACGCCTCATTAAAACCCAAACCTCTGACAAGACTGCGATATACTAATGTCTAATTAAGCTCTTGGGTCAAGGGGAGTTTTCACACTTTCCACTGTGATTGAACTATTGCACTCCAATGACAAGCGTGAGTGCGGAAGTACAGGAATGAAGATTGATTTAGAGGTTATTCACAGATAAATGTTACATTTGAATGCAGATATATTTTGTCTGTTTCATATTATGGTAGAAAAGGCATGGGTGTAAATTATAAAATAACTGATTACTGAATTTGCTTAGCTGCTTCATGCTCAGTTTCCTTGTAATTTAAAAGTTTGAATATAATGGAGTCCTTGCTCGTGTATATTTGCAACAATTTTGCTTTCTGCATTGTCCAAATGCTGTGAAAATTTTTCTCATTAATGTGACTCACTTGCTGATTTCACTCTGATGCTCTGTTTACATTCTTTCTAGACTCCACAGCTGCTTTGAGGCAATTTCACTGACTATTCACTATGATTTTTACTGCTTTGGATAAAAACCAGCATACAGAGAAAATATATACTTATAAAATACAAATAAAAACAATAACAAATTAACAATGATATCAGTTTTTGTGCCATCATTTTACCGGTGTGATGTTGAGCCTAACACCAAACTGTAATTGAATGAAATAGTGGAACAAATATTGATACATCATTGCCAGATAATTTAGAAATTAGAAATTAATTAGATAATTAATTATGTGTGTATATATACAGTATATATGAATCTGCTGCTGTATAAAGGGAATTTACCCAGTGGGAATATCAATAAACTGTAAAAAAAAAAAAAAAAAAAAAAAAGTAATCAAATCTAATATTTAACATGAGGAAGTAATCAGGTGATTCAGTCAAAATGCAGTACTAGAAATTAACAATTAGATAATTAATTATGTGTGTATATATACAGTATATATGAATCTGCTGCTGTATAAAGGGAATTTACCCAGTGGGAATATCAATAAACTGTAAAAAAAAAAAAAAAAAAAAAAAAGTAATCAAATCTAATATTTAACATGAGGAAGTAATCAGGTGATTCAGTCAAAATGCAGTACTAGAAATTTACAATTTCAGATTAGATGTCAGTAATTGCAGCATAATTGGTAACAGTTCTCTTTGTTGGGTAAAAGATTATAAAAGATTATAACACGTTTTCAGTGCAGACCTTAACTAATGGAGAAACCATGAGTACCACAAATGAAGATACGGGTGGAATATTTAAAAAAACATGTATATACTGTAACTGTGGACAGGACGCCAATCGATAGAGGGCGGCAAAGTGTCGAGGAAGCGTCTACTCTGCCAAGATCATAACACGAAGAAATACGCATGCGCAGTTATCCGTCAGCTAAGAAAGAAAATGTCTTTGACGAGGTGAGTTCTTCGAGTTTATACTTTTAATCACCAGAATTGTAATTGTACATCGTCCCCACCCTTTGTTTATCTTTCTATGTATTTCACTTAAAATTTTATATTTTAGACTTTCCGCGATTTTCCTCCTTGATTCAAGTGAAAGCCAATGGCATTAACTAATGCTAACTAGCTGAAATCGTATGGCAGGCTAGTGATATGGCCTTAGCCTGCTAGCTTAGCATCGTGTAGTCGAGTAAACAAACAATGTATCAATCGTGAAATATTAGTCTCTCTGGGTATAACATTCAGTTATACCCAAGATAATTATAAGTACTTATTATTAGTAGTAATAATAAGTAGAATTATTTTAGTGTGGGTGTGACGAATAGCTAGCTGGCCGTTCGAACTTCTAGCTTCTGATAGACGGTTTGAGTTTTTCGGTCAGAGCAAATCGGCTAACGCCATTTAAGCCTTGCGTTATTAGCTTTTCTTCATTAAACTGTGCGAGTTGTTTATACGTGTTATTCTCTGTGTAGCTTTTTACCGGCGCCGACCCAGCTGTCCCAAGACCAATTGGAGGCAGAGGAAAGGCTCCGGGCCCAGAAGTCCTATTCCACTGCCCTGGTGTCCTCCCACAGAGAGCCCCCTCCTTACGGACACAGGAAAGGCTGGATACCTCGTTCACTTGAGGTAACTCAATGACCTGATTATGAGAGATGTTATTATTCCTAATGTGTATAGTTTATAGTCTATAGATTAACTGTGTTGTGGTACTTGTAATTGGAAATTATGTGTGGTACTTAATGTGCATGAGTTACTTCCATAAAACAAGCAAAGACTTGTCATCGCCATCTGATCATCTTGTATCCCTGCAGGACTTTGGAGATGGAGGAGCATTTCCAGAGATCCACGTGGCCCAGTATCCTCTGGAGATGGGTATAAGGAAGACAACATCCAATGCCTTGGCGGTGCAGGTGGATTCAGAGGGAAAGATAAAATATGATGCCATCGCCAGACAAGGACAGGGCAAAGATAAGGTATACAGGCAAATGATAGCTTAGACTGTTGTCTTAATGAAAATGTAACCATATATAATTTAGGTTAACTAAAACGATACAATGTTTTCAACTATGTGAAACTGTAACATTGGTCAAACCTGGTCTATGGACCGTTAAGGACAAAAAATGTTTGACCTCTGTCTTTGAAGTTTCTAAAAAATTAGTACTAACTATGTTTTTGGACAAAATTGGTTGCAAAGCTAATGTAGTCTATGTCCCCTGTCATTTCTAGAAAATTGTCTTTCAAAATTAGTCACATCACATATAGCATGCTTTGATTTGATCACACACAAATTTGTGTTGGCTTCATTAGTCAGCTATTTCTATGCTTCTCTCATTTTCTATGTTGCAGGTGGTTTTCAGTAAGTACACTGACCTGTTGCCTAAGGAAGTTTTAAATGATGATGCTCCAGAGCTACAGAAACCTGATGAGGAGGCTGTACAAGAAGTAAGACATTTTGGAGTTTTTGTATATGAACATGTATCTTCCAACCACCTCAAGATCAATTTTTGTAACTAGATATTCCGTCATTCAAGATGATGTTAATGCCTGATCTGAATTGGGTTATAAATTGAGAATCAGTTTGATAACATGGTCACTGTTTTATGCCTGTAGCTCACAGAGAAGACTCGCGATGCACTGGACAAGCTGGTTTCTCAAAAGATTGCTGCTGCCATGCCTGTTAGAGCTGCAGACAAACTAGCTCCTGCACAGTACATCAGGTATGCATCAGAAATATTAGTGTCATGTTTAACAACATTCTTACATTGGAATAGCCAATAGTTTTCTGGCCATATACTGTGTGTGGAGAAGTAAACCATTTTGTGCATGCTGACACATTTTTATTTTTTCTCTTGAAGATATACTCCATCCCAGCAGGGGGTAGCATTTAACTCTGGGGCCAAACAGAGGGTGATCCGCATGGTGGAAATGCAGAAAGACCCCATGGAGCCTCCACGTTTCAAGTGAGTAAACATGTCCCCAATAATAAAAAATGAAGTTGTGTGTTACATTCTTAATGTATTTTTCTGCAAAGAAATAATCCCTATTTAGTTTAGAAATAATTAAGGATGTGTACAATGTGTATTGTCGTGTGTCTCAGAATCAACAAGAAGATTCCTCGAGGACCTCCCTCTCCTCCTGCCCCTGTCATGCATTCTCCAAGCAGAAAGGTACATTAAAAAGTACATTTGAGTACCCTTTTGCTTTTAATTATACACTAATACATTTAAATATGTGTTACTTTAAATATGTGTTATGTAATACATTGTGTATAACATAGTTTCCTCTTGTCCTTAGATGACAGTAAAAGAGCAGCAGGAGTGGAAGATTCCTCCGTGTATCTCCAACTGGAAGAACGCTAAGGTAACAGGACAACAGAAGTATTTGGAACACTTGTCAAACTAATTGTCATTATTGTAGACTGATTTATGCAGACCGTTTTTAAATGTACTGCAATGTTGTTGTTTTGAGACTCTGTCTTGTCACTGTTTTGCAGTTTTATTGCCAAGCTTCCAATTCTGTCCTCTACTAATTTCTTCCCCTTAATGTGTTTACTTCGTCTTAGGGCTACACCATTCCACTTGACAAACGTCTGGCTGCTGATGGTAGGGGGCTGCAAACAGTTCACATTAATGAAAACTTTGCCAAGCTGGCTGAAGCACTCTACATTGCTGACAGAAAGGTAGGTACCGTGACTTCATCCTGACCGATCTGAATAGCAGCTTAGAAATGCTGTGACTAAACTATGTCTACTTAAAATGAAATAACTTTATAATTCTGGTTGTGTCTGCAGGCCAGAGAGGCAGTTGAGATGAGAGCTCAGGTGGAGAAGAAGATGGCCCAAAAGGAGAAGGAGAAGAAAGAGGAGAAACTGAGGGAGCTGGCTCAAATGGCTCGAGATCGCAGAGCAGGAATCAAAAGTCATGGGGACAAAGGCGAGTCACGGGTCATTTTTTTTAATCTAGTGTATAAGGAAAAAGGTCACAAATACTCTGACTGATGCTTTTACTGTTTTTAAATGTTCAAAAAATTTCCTCGTTAAAAAAGTCCAGTTTACTCTATGTCAGCTGTGTCTCACAATTGTACCAACAATGATTTCTTCTCACAATTTCTTCACTGTGTTTAACATGGCAGGTGGCGAGGACAGTGAGGCCAGGGAGCGTGATGAGATACGCCATGACAGGAGGAAAGAGAGACAGCAGGACAGGAACATTATGCGGGCAGCTCCAGATAAGAGGTGCTGGTCACACACTTTAAATGTACCACATGCAAACTCACCCTTCTAATAATTTTAGATTTTAAATTAGTTTTAAATATTCATGTATCAAATATTGATGTATAAAATTAATTTATCTACAAAAGACACTTGGCACACTCGGTGCAAATCTACAAGTACAATGTTATTGCTGCAATCATTTTCTTGCAATTATTTAGCTTCTTTTTCTTTTAACTTATTGTTTTGTGCATTATTATTACTATACGTTACATCTCAAACTTTGTCCTTTGTTCCAGGTCCAAGCTGCAGCGAGACCAAGAGAGAGACATCAGTGAACTCATCGCGCTGGGCATGCCCAACCCTCGTTCCTCCAGTGAGGCCCAGTACGACCAGAGGCTCTTCAATCAGAGCAAGGTTCCTAACTTTAACACTTAGTTCAGTACATTAACATGAGGGGTAAAATTCAGATGGGTACCAGGCTGAAGACCCAGCTCTATAACTGATGAATACAGTTCCAAAAAAATGTATCCATTGTGGACACCTCATAATCTGCAGATGGATCGCAAAATAATCAGTCTGAAGGCCAGACTTCTACATTTATGAAATAAAAATAATGTTTTAGTGAATCCATACCTGTGCAATACAATGTGCTATGCGTGTGAATGGCAAAAACTGTACTCTAAGGCAGCTTTGAGTGGTCATCAAGACTAGGAAATGTGCTATTTATCTATAAACTGTTTTCCATGTTATACTTTCTAATTTTTTTCTTCCTCCCTGTCATTCTTTCTCAGGGTATGGATAGTGGTTTTGCTGGCGGTGAGGATGAGACATACAATGTGTACGACCAGCCATTCCGAAGCGGCAGAGACATGGCTGCAAACATCTACAGGCCTGGCAAGAACATAGACAAGGACACCTACACAGATAACCTTGATTCACTCATGAACAACAAGTATGTGGACTTAACTTACTTAATAATGGATGATTTGAGTGGTGTTTTAGTACTTAAGAATGTATATGCTTGTTAATGAGGACCAATGCTTTTCATTGTGGTTATCAGCACACATTAGCTAAATGGTCATGTCTTTTCTCTCTAGTCGACATGAAATAATAATATTTCTGAAATATCTCCTAGTATTACTTTGGCAGTGGATCCAAATTTATATTCAATTTGATTTAGACTTTTTATAAACCTTGTATTCATAAGATCAGTTACATGACTACTGGAGTGTTAAGCCTTTTAAATATAGAGAGAAAATAACCGCCTGAATCATTTTTTTCTTTACAGTTTAATCACCAACTAAAATTTCCCTGAGACACAAAAGAAGTGTTATTGAATATATTTGGTTTTCATTCTTGTTTTTAGATCATATAACTGGAATAAAGCCAAACTGTAATAATATTGTCAACAATGTCAGTTTCATTATCTTCAATTCTTTGAGGGAAGAATATCAGTGTATTCAAATGTTATTTTTCTGTCCCAACAGCAGGTTTGTTCCAAACAAAGACTTCACAGGCACCGACCACTCTCACAGACGAGAAGGACCAGTCCAGTTTGAGGAGGATCCTTTCGGTTTGGACAAGTTCTTGGAGGAGGCCAAGCAGCACGGTGGCTCCAAGAGGCCACCCACCAGCAGCCGATCTAAGGACGACTACCACGATAAAAAACGGAGGAAGGAGTGAGAGGACGCAGACACACTGTCCATTCAGGACAGTTGTTGGCTTGTTAAGAGAGTGAGGAGTTACTCAGTGCCCTCCCAGCAGTTGATGGGGTTTAATATACTCTAGCCTGTTTTGAAATGTGTAATTTTTTTTTTCATTCCATATGAAAAGAGATGAAAGATTGTGAAATATGTGTAGCCCCCCCCATTGGTTATATTGAGGGTTCTTGGTCTAACACTTTGCAGTTGGTGTCATTTCAGATGTGAATGTTGATAGTTAGATGCAGGACATGTGTAGATTTATATTGTATGCTTTTTTAACAACATGTATACAGTACAACCAAAACCTTACTGTTCATGTATTTTCCTATGTTTCTTTTGTTCCCTGTATTTCCCTTTTTTTAAGTTTTTGTAAGCTGTGGTTTAGTAAACCCCCTGGTGTATTTGTGAGCACAGCTACTGCCCATATTTAAAATCAGACATTTACAGAGGTTTAAACTTGATCTGCAAGCTGTAAAGTAAACCACTTGTATAATTTTAGCATATTACCACAAAAGGAATAAATTTCATACCGTGTGTAACTAAAATATCTCTTGGTGTTTCATGCTGTAAATCATTTTGTGGGTATTTACATGCGGAATAACAGAGTGATGGAGAGACAGTGGTTAGAGGAGATGAACCCAATTAGTCAGCCCAACAGGTTAATCAGTATACCTTTTCTTGTCATTAACATTATCTATACTGACTAAGACTTTGGACACAAGTAGTGATGCAAATGCAAAGTCCCCTGCCGTTTATCTTATTGTGATGATAGTGGTTTTATTTGATAAAAAAAAGGCATATTCTTATTATTTTTTGTTTGTTATTGTATTTTGCATGTGTATTTCAGTAAAAATTTTGAACAAAGATGCCCTAGAACTACAGAGACCTGACAAGGAGTCTGTGTAAAAAAAAAAAAAAGACATTTGGAGTATTTGGATGGAAAAACTGGTCAAACGTGTTCGTTATGAGTCAAAGATAATTTACGCAAGAATCTTTTTTTTTTTTTTTTTTTTTTTTTAAATTGGATCTGTAGGAATAAGTGAACAAAGTTTCACTTTGTCTTAGAAATCACTAGAGAAGGGCAGGGTATGATGGGCTGGGTTGTGTAGAAGTTCTAATTCTAATCTCAGAGGATGGCAGTAAAGGGTTAGGGTTAGGGTTAGGCATTATGGACCCAAACTGCTGTGAAACCCCATAGAAAAAGAAGAGATTATTTTTATTAATTAGTAGAATTTCTATATGAAGCATTTTGGAGATATTTTAGTTAACAGTCAACATTTTTTTACACAATGTAATTTTTTTTTTACCACTTGATTTATCCCTGTTCATAGGGCAATTAAGTTGTTAACTGCAGGCAGAGATTTACAATCACACAAATCATTTCTCACATTTCATCAGCCCACATACTGTGTTGTATGGAGACAAATAGAGAATGAATGGTGAGTATGTTGCTTTAAGGTCTGCATCTGTTTGCTGATTTTAGTCACTATACTTGTTCGAGTGTTTACTTGTTTTTTCCTGCACCCATGAAGGAATGCTGCTTTAACTTGTAGTATTTAATTGCTAGGTTACAAAATACGGCCTTTTAATGCTCCAGCTATTTTAGGTCAATCTCCCGATTCTTTGTGAGCCAACTTGTACTTATATATAGCTATTTCTGCCTACGGTGTCAGTTTAATTTATAGTGCGAACTTCTGCTATGTAAAAATCCACAAAGTCTCTAAATTGTATCTGTCAAACTGACGTTCATCTCCACGGCACAGCACACACCTGCACAACCTGTCTTTCCTCTGTCACTCATTCATTTTATCATTAGTTCCTCATCTGTGCATATTTAGGCTGGGATTCACTCATCATTATAGCAGCAGTCTGGAGTTGGACAGAGTCTACTGCTCAGTGGAAAATGACCCACCTGTCAATCTGTCTGTCCTGCCTGCCTTACCTGGATCCTGGAGAACAGTTTCCATCCTCTCCTCAGTGACTCACTCTGTGGATAATCTATTATGGGGTGTGGATTTAGACAGGCGTAACAATCTCTAATGGTTGTGCCAGTCAGAAAAGCAGCTGGCGTGCTGCACAGGGCGGAGTCAGCCCAACCGTAGTGGGAGTGCATGTCTCCTGCCCTGGGATTTGCTATGACAGGAACTCATTTAAACCCCAACCAATGTCTTCATCTGTATAAAGAGTCGGGCTGCTATTGCTCCATTTTCAATGATTTACTCATTCAATTTGTCTCTTCTCTGCTCTTCTTTCCATTATTGCCACTTTAACTTGGCATTTTTAAGCACTTTACTGCTTGACACCACATAGCGGTTAGAAATGCTGATTACGGGAATTAGATTAGATGATTGCAGGATTGGGATGTGAGGACTGTGCACTTCCCCTCTTTGTGCATGGGCATCATTTCTCATCAAGAGTATGCTCGTTTATATTCATTTATATCGTTACTTGTGTAGTGTTGTGATTTCATCACGTGCTGACTACCACATTAAGATGCCACTGAAGTATGAAAGAAGGCTGCTTTCTAAGACTTCCTCTCTGACAGCGCTGAGACTTAACAGGCTGCTGGGGAAACAGGATGAAGGCCTGATCCTCCTGATGATTTAATTAGATAACTTCAAAGCTGGGAAACTGCAGCAGCGAGTAGGAACACATCTTCAGTGAATATTATGAGAATAGGAAATGATGTGTTATTTGGATAAAACCACGTGAACATTAGCACTAACCTTGTTAGTTACTATGTTTTTCGCACAAGGGATATTGTGTTCTTGCAACATGTTTAGTCTGATAGCTTGATTAAAGCTGCAGTGAGTAACATTTGGTGTGTTTTGTTGATGTTATTATTCTGCAGTGTTATTTATTGTTATGCAGTGTTGTTCTTCTGAAAATGTGCTCTGTACTAATACAGATTAAATAAGACCTGACTGAAGCAGTCAGCAGCAGTGCAGGACAAACCAGCTAAACTTACTGCTTACTGGGCAAACAAAGAACAACCACCCTTCTGGTATGTAAAGTTCACCATACTTCTCTGTCGCATGTTAGAAAAGGATGGGGTAAGTGGAAGTGTCTTGGTTCCAGCATCTCAACTTGCTCGAGTCACACCCAGCAATCTAATTAGTTTTTAAATGAATAATTAATCCACAAAAGAAAAGAAAAGAAAATATATACGTATATAAAACAGTGAACATGTCCAGTAAAATTAATCATAATCTTTAAGTACCGCCTCACTACCATGGGGAGCAGGACCTTCAGCCGCTCTGCTCCCCGGCTCTGGAATTCACTCCCTCTTTATCTGACACTGACTCCATTTCACTGTTTAAATCTAAACTCAAAACCCATCTGTTCCAACTTGCTTACTCCATCTGATCAACTGCATTATCTTTACTTTGTCCTGTTGTCTCTTAATTTGTAACTGCTATGTATTTTATTCATTGTTGTATGGTAACCTTGGGTTCCTTGAAAGGTGCCACTAAATAAAATGTATTATTATTATTATTATTATTATTATTATTATTATTATTATTATTATTATTATTATGTATAGAAGTCAAGAAAACTCATAAATTAGACTACAAATGTGCTCTGTCCTCATGTGACAAGAATGTGCTATGTGCTACATGTTTTATAACAAAGAATGTGAGATAAGATCACACTCTGATCACCGTCTGCAACTGGTCAGCTGTTGCAGTATTACATGTATCACTAAACTTATTGCTTTGCTGTCACTGAGGGTAGGGAGTGGGGAGTGATACCACAAAAAGAATTGCAAAACAAAGCCAGCTACTCTTCTCTAAATCCAAAGAGTGGAAGGATGCAGTGCAAAACCTCAATATTGTTTATTATTTCTGTGTCCCTTTCATTGGGGTGCAGATAAGGAGGTATCCATCATGGCTTCTGTGTGAGAGCAGAGAATTCCATTTAAGTCCAACACAATATGTTCATCATATGCATCCAATAGCACACAAAAGCAATGCCAAGGAACCAATTTCCTCTTACCTTCATGAATAAGAATGTTATTCATGGTCCTCGCATGCGCATTTGTAAAAAAAAGAGAACGCCTATGAAGAAGCCCATTATCAAGCTGTCTGCTATTGTGTCCAAATACAAGCTGTACACATCTTTTTGTTGTTCTAAGACAGGAACCCTGCTGGATTCAAAGCTTCAAATCACTGTGCAATGTTAAAACCTTTTTTTTTTTTTTTTTTTTTTTTTTTTATTCAGTATGCCTCCAAAACTCTGCAACAACCAAGCCTCCCATGATACAGTTACCTTGACCTGGTACATGACAGATTGAATTCCAAAGTGACTTGTCCTGGCATAGAATTTATCAGGTGAGCTTTTGTTAAAGGTAAATTGTGAGAGAATAAGTGACTTTGAAGGGTGAGACCTCAGATTGTTAAAACTGGAGAACTCCTCCACTCACCCCTCTTTTCCCCAAGCATGTCAGGAAACTGTAGAAGCTTTATTATACAAGAAAGGCTGACATTCTTCTTAGATTCAAAATGTGAAACACATGCTCTGGCTGTATGAGTTGCTGTAGAAATATGGCAGTTGCCTCCATGAAGCAGGGCTTTTGCCTTAAGTTTACACAAAAGGCTTATTAAAGCTTTTATTTTAAAGTGGTTATCCACTTACGCAAACATAAAAATGGGTACTATATTTCTGCCAATAAACCCTTTTAGATGTTATTTACTAAACTTATTAGCTGTGTTGTGATGTAACTATAGGTGAAAATACTTCTTTACTGTACTTAAGTACAAAATTCACATATCTGGCAACTTTTACTCCACTTTTACAACTTTTACTCCACTACATTTCCTACATAAATGCTGTACTTTTACCTCAATACATTTCCCCTAACGTTCACCAATTAATAAGAAGAAGTTGTTAATTGGTCTGTATTTATATAACACTTTTCTAGTCTTGATGACCACTCAAAGCTGCTTTGCACTCCAGTTTTGCCATTCACCCATTCACCCCATTCACTCTGTCATTCATACAGCATATCTAAGTGCAATGCTTGTTCTACCACACATCTTTCATACCCATTCACACACTGCCCATATAGCAGTCAGGAGCAATGTGGGGTTAAGTGTCTTGCCCAAGGACACACAGAATAGCAGGAGTTGGGAATCAAACCTACAACCTTCCAGTTCGCTTTACCACAGAGCTACCATTGCTTGATTCTAACTTGTCACATTTTTAAATTCTTTTATTTTAACTTCTAATACATAAGTACATTTCATATCAGAAAATTATTGAAGTACTTAAGTAAATGTCATATACTTTAAGACCCGTCCTTAAGTAATATGGTAAAAAGGTGACTTTTAACTTCTATCACTTCTGGTAAGATACTTGTACGCTTACTCAAGCCTTCCTTTTAGGTACATTGTATAAGGCTGCCTTTAAGCGACTGAAATTAGTTTTTCCTTTGGCCCCACCTGGCAGCCATATTTCACTGAGAGCAAGGTACCTGGTCACAGGCTGATTCTTGGTGCAGTCAGAAAAAACTACTTCATGTGTCTGTACGTCATACAGTCACACTTCAACGAACCCGACCTATCACTTTAAGGCCTCTCGCAGCATCTGTATCAATGCAATCAAATCCACTTTCCTTTTAACCCTGCCTCTGATCCTATTAAATCTGGATCCTTATAACCTTTCTAAGGTTTGGAATGGATGGGAGCTTAGCTATCTTTACGCACATTGGCAAGAACTGACCAGACTCATGTTTCACTCAAGGTTGCAACCTTAAGTGGAAACTAAAAGTTGACTGCCTCAGCAACTGATTAGAGAATTAAATCCACAGATGTTATCATCTGTGCCTTAATCAAAGATGCCACAAGGTAGAAATAATGTGCAGCACAACAATGCCCCCAGTTACCGAGCTGTAACTCAGGCTACATCAACGTAACCTCTGTGTTTGGGTCCTTGAACACACTTGGGCTCAGCCTTTGTGTAGTCCAACAGCGCCATCTAGGAGGTTGTGAGCAGGAGCAGGAATATGGAATTCTAGTCTTACTGAAGTGATTTACAAAAACAAGAGACACGTGCAAATACAAAAGTGCCTCTGCTAACTGGCACGTACCACCAGTCCATATTTGCCAAACAGGAAGGGAACAGGAAGTACAACCTAGAGGTTCATCGCAAAATCCAGGAAACTCTCATGTTGTTCCTGTATTGATGCATTCTGCGTATCTGAGTGTAACATTAAGCCCACAATGCTGCAGTGCAGTCATAAATATTCATTGTGAAAAACATAATACTTCATATCTGTGAGGGTTCTCAGTCACCCAGGCTCTTGTATCTTCAGGAGTTTAGATAAAGTCCAGTAATGCTTTTTCTGATACAGTAGCCGTAGTAATTGCAGAACATATAAAACACATAAAATAGTATGTGTGTATTAAATTCAAATTTTTATGATACAGAGTTTTCTCTTTTTTCAATTAGGTGGAGAGCACCTTTAAGGTGTAGCAACAGCGAGTCCTGTCAAATATTCCACAATTTCCCTCTAAGTGGACTTTAAACTATCTGAAATACTCCACACAGCCCACTCTCACTGCCCACTGGTTCCTATGGGAATCTCCTTGATGATGGCCTTGACCCTTGTTTTTCTTCCTCCCAGCACAGGTGAGGTGTGGTTGGAAAAAAAAAAACATGTGATGCCTACAAACATGCTGAGGTTATTATGGGTCATTTCCATGGGCTGAGCCCACAGTGATGAGTGTGTGAGGCCTAGCAGGGAGGAGGAAACGTAATCAGCTCTCACACTGTTCCAGTATCAAGCACCCACAAAACACACTCATGAAATGAGCAATACAATATACAACAGGGATATAAAAGTAGTAGTATGATGCAGCATTACTGCATAGAAGTATTACATGGGTTATTATAAAGATTATTACACCACTTTACTTTGGCTCCACAAATAAAGTAGTGTAGTTTTACAGAGAGCCATTTTAACATTTAATTGCTAGTCTGGATTTGTGTAACATAGTCATAATTCAGTTTTTCCTAGTCAAAATGAACTTCATTCACACTAAAACTTCATTTTTACTTGGAAATGACACACGATTTTCATTTTTCCATTTATCTGCATGGTTATGTTGTTACATTTAAGTAAATAACTCAGTTATGTCTCTCCATAATTGTAGTTTGACATATCTGTAAACTAATTCTGTCTAGTCATATCTTCAGTTATTGTCTAGTGAAATATTTGATTAAATATTTAATATATTTGAGTATGTGTGTCTGGTAGTTGGTGTATAGTAGAAATAAGCCACTTAAGAACATTTTGGTCATCTAAAACAAAGAGACAACCATTTTGATCATTAAAAAAAATAACAATTTAGTTACACGTGAAATCAATAAAAATTGGCATTAGTTAGTTCTGCAAAATTTAAAATAGGTGCTGACTGCAGTAGCTATAGGAATAAAAAATGTGGAAAATTAATCTGTTAATCTCTGTTTTGAAAATACACCGCAGCAATTTCCCCCAGAGACTGGTTCCTGAGGTCCACACCCATAGTACCATATTTTAATGTTTTAAATATGCATGACATGTGTTTGAATTTAAATAATTTATCAAACATTATCAGTCAAAAGTTTAGGCAAACCTGTTCACTTAGTGGTGTTTCTTTGTTTTTATTAATTTCTACATTGTACACAACTATGAAATAACATATATTGAATTAGTAGTAAACAAAAAGCATTTAACAAAGCAGAATATGTTTTATATTTTGTATTCTTGGCTGGTACAATCAGATTCATGAGGTAGTCATCTGGAATAGTTTTCAATTGAGAGAGTCAATTTGTGGATTTTATTACCTTGTTAATCAGTTGTGTTATAGAGGTTTGGTTGGTAAACAGTTCTGTGAATAGCCCGATTTGATAACTGTTCTAATCCATGTTATGGCAAGAAAAGACTAAAGAGAAACAGTATAGATAGATAGATAGATAGATAGATAGATAGATAGATAGATAGATAGATAGATAGATAGATAGATCATATTGTGAATTTACATTTTTTAAAAGCGAGTCTCTTTATATAATAGTTTGGAAAACGCTCCTTTTTGTGTAAATGCTGACTTTGATCCCGTGAGGATCTATGAATCGTTGCATGCATAGACGATCTTTGTACAGGAGTAAAGCCATTGGCCAATGAAACTGTCCGGGGGCGGGGATTTCCGGCAGGCTAGTACTGGCAGAGTGGGCGTCTAATCCGTTTTCTAACCGCAGCTTATACATGATTTCACGGCTAACATTACACAAATTTTGAAATTTCCAGTCACAAGTCGATAGACAAAGATGACAGAAGGCTCCGCCAGCAAGCCGTTTACCGGAGACGCCTGTCACCGGACCTCGAATGGCAAAAAAACGAGCAAAAATGGCTTCGTGAAGAACAACTGTCTGTTTGAACAGCCGCACAAGTATCGACGCCCCAGGGAGAAGGTAAGGCCCAACGGTCAACTGCTCGGAAGTGGAAGAGTGCTCTGAACAAGTATGGCTGTGTTTGACACCTAGGTTTGTGTAGTTTGAGTCGGGGTTGATAAAAAAGCTGATGCTTTTGAACATTTTCCGTGTACGGTATCGTGACTTTGAGTAGGTTTTATTAGCAGGCAGGAAGAGAAATAGTGTGAGCCTCCGCTATATGACGACATCCTAACGTCACCAGTCAAGTCGCCATTAATGTACTTACTTTGACTTGTATGTCATACTAGCCTAACTTGAGACCGGTGCCTTGTGTTTAAGCTACGTTGAGGCTAGTTCCTGCCAAACGCTTCAATTTTCAACACCTAGAGTTTGATCACGTGACTCAAATAGTGCATATAAATCATACCACAATGGTTAAAAATGCATATGTGGTATGCATTTTGTCACGTTTTATTGTTGGTTCACGCCACCTGATCAGGGAGGATTGTAGTGGTGACTTCTATTTTTTGGCAACCTGACACCCTGTTGTCCCAGCTTTCTTGGAGGTGCGTGTGTACCTGGTATTCCTTCTGCTGTGGGGACCTAAATCTGTTTACACTGTCACATTATGGTGACTTGTCTGCCTTATGGTGTTAAAAATAAAGTCATCATAACGTAAATTACTACATTTAAGGTGAAGATATGTTTTAAAGTTAGGGTGGGGTTAGGGTTAGGTTAGGGTCAGGATGAAGATTAGGGCACTAGTAATTATGGTTAAGGTTAGAGTAAGTCTCCAAATGAATGTAAGTCAATACAATGCCCTCTGAAGTCATGGAAACCAGAGTGTGTGTGTGTGTGTGTAGATTGGGTGAGGTTAGACTGGTTTCTGTTTACACCGACTCCAGTATAAAGAGGAGTATGGCCTTGTTTCTCATTACCAGAGAAACTGACTTTGTCTGTCTGTCTGTCTATGTCTGTATGTCTGTTTTCTTGTAAAGAAGTTTCTTTAGGTTGTGAAAGGTGTGGTCCCTCCTGACAAATGAACAGCACAGAAAACAGTATGTTTGTTTGTGTGTAGTGGTGGAGCTGTGGGGAGTACACACATGCCTTTTGTTTTCTCATGTTGAGTACATTACATTCCAGTCTTGCAACAGCACTTAGCTGCAGGGCTGCTGATTTTAACATATACTGGATTCTTACAATAAGGTTCAGATGTTGTGGCTGCTGTCAAATAATTTAAATTCTTGTGCACATTATCTCTGAATACAGCTGCAGGTCATATCATTATTTGTGCTGCTGTCAAATATTTGTTTGACTAATATTTGATTATTGGGTGATTTTTTTAATATCTCTCAACTGAAATAGACCATTTTGTCAGCAATTTTTATTCAGCAATGTTTTTGCAAGCTGTTAAATTATTGTTAGCAAAGAGAGAAATTCTAGTTTATTATTTTTGAGAAAGAATTTTGAAGAAAGACAAATAGCCAGTATCTTAAAACAGGTGAAATTTGTTGTCAATCTGTAATGTCTAGGTATTTGTGTTAGTGAAGAAGTGTGCTCTTGGAGCTAATTGTAGTTAACTCTTTTTGGCATGTACCATGTGCAAGCATTTATTATTGTGTACACAATGTAATTTGAGTATCGTCTCCTTAGCTGCAGATCAAGCATTTGAAGAAGCACATATCTAGTGTGCTGGTTAGATTCTCATCTGGGGAGAATGGCTGTGCTTTCCAGCTATAATGGAAGAACTGACACTTCAGTTTTCAGCCTCTATATGTCCACAGGTATAAAATATTGAGCAAACATGATGTCAGGGGAAATTGATTTTGCTGCTCTGGATGGCATTAGTAGGCATCAGTCTCTGGCTGGTCAATTGGTAGTAGTGTTTAGCAGTAGTTGGCATTCATGATGATGTATTACTGCCTTCTTCTAAGCTCATCTTGCTTCTGATTTCTTCAAGGCAGCAGTTTCAGAGCGATGCACTAAGATGCATTTTATTTTACAATAACAGAAATGCAGTGATGGAGTTTGCATGTTCTCCCCATGTGTGCATGGGTTTTCTCTGAGTTCTCCGGCTTTCTCCCACAGTGCAAAAGCATGCAGATTTGGGGATTAGGCCAATTAGACACTAAATTGCTCATAGGTGTGAACGTAAGAGTGGATGGTGGTTTGTCTCTATGATGGACTGGCGACCTGTCCAGGGTGTACCCCACCTTTTGCTCTATGTTAGCTGTGCTGTACAAAATACCATGTAAGCATTTTTAATTGACTGGTATTGCTATAGATGTTTAGGATTTCTCAATGTGGTCAACTCAGAAGTGACGGAAATCCCAGTTCTAACCTCTGACTTCAGATGAGAATGGAACACAGTGTAAATCCAGAAGAAGGCAGTAATGTAACTCTGGGGTTAGCAAACCATAGCTACAGTACTCAAAGACATTTGTAAAGACTTGTAAGGAGAGGAACCTCTTTGACTGGTTTTAGCACACGCATACAAAGTGCAGCATTTTCCTCCTCTCTGGCTTAAAGGTATTTCATGGAGAAGCATGACTGGTCACATGAGGTATGGTTGCTAAGCTGCAGGGCAGAGTCTGCAAAGAGTGACCCCTCTCATTTGTTTATTGTTGGATTTTAAGTCAAATAGGCCACAGTCAGGTTTGATGATGAGTAATGTGTTTTAGTGGCATTGTTGTTGTGTTTTTGTTTTGTGGCATGTTTTTATGGGCCCTTAATTCAGGATATATATCGCTATTCATTTAGCTCAATGAATTATGGGGTTTATGTATATTTTATGACTCACTGGTCCACAGGGGGCCTTGACACAGTACAGTCTCCACTGATAAATGCACTCATAGGGCCTATATTCAGTTTCATCCACTTTCCAAGAAAAACACACTTTTTACTATTCAGCCCTGCTATCACCTAGTGTGTGCACAGCTTTTATTGAGTTGGTCTGATCTGCTTTGCATTACAGTTTATTGGTGGCACAGAGCGTGACAGATTTAATAAATAAACACACTTGAAGCATATATTAACCATTACCCTTTTAAAGGAGAGAGTAGCTACTGGAATTATTTATTTCCACAGAAAGTGGCATGCTTTTGGAAACGTTGATATTCATAAATCTGTTCCCACATTCTGATTTCATCTGGTTTTGCTTTGATAAAGTGTCTGCTAAAACATTGGCATTTCAATTTTCAATGTCAACATGCCCATGAACTGCACAAAATTGGGAATACTTGAGAGGTAAATGTGAAAAGTGACTACATTATATGGTCAAAAAACATAAACAAGTGAAGTCAGCATTTAGTGTTTTTGCTTGGTTCGGGAGCTTATACTGTACCGCTTCTCCACTTCAGAATTTTCTTAAGGATGTCTGATTGATTAACTGTGTAACCTTTGGAAAATCAACAAAGCAAATATCTCTCACACACACACACACACACACACACACACTGTTTCTATTACAAATGATTTTACTCAATTCCCCACAGAAACAAAATGTCCCACACAACCCCAGCCTGTACAAGAAGCCCTACATGGAGTCGTTTGAGGAGACGCCTCTCCTAGTAGCCGTGCTCACCTACATGGGCTATGGCATCCTTACCATCTTTGGCTACCTCCGAGACTTCCTCCGTCACTGGAACATCGAGAAGTGCCATGTGGCTCGGGAGAGAGAGGAGCAGAAGGTACATAAGTTTTAACATTATAACTTTTCAATGCTTATTTAAAAGACAAACATGAATAACAAATCACTCCACTCAAATGCAGTGACAGACAAAATATAGCCAAAGCTGAAGTTGTAAGAGGTTAACTTTCAGTCTTCTCCGGTCTCATTCACTTCAAAATTTTTTACACTTCTCATTTTTTACACCATCTGCTTAAACAGTAAACAGTGTCCTCATGTACTGCCACAGATCCTCTGTGCAAATTCTAATTTATCATAACATTACAGTAAGAATAAAAGACTGTTAACCACCTGTCACTGCCCTACTATCTAGTGTCTCCAATTCTTAGTGTAAAAGAACTGTCATCTATCTGTCTTTCCCATGGCCTCCACAGGATTTTGTCCCACTATATCAGGATTTTGAGAACTTTTACACCAGGAATTTATACATGAGGATCAGAGACAACTGGAACCGACCCATTTGTAGCGTCCCTGGTGCTAAGATGGACCTGGTGGAGAGAGTTTCCCATGACTACAATTGGACTTTTGAGTAAGTTTTCTATGTTGTGATTTTGAGTGTGTGTTCTGTACGGGGTTGATTTGGAATTAAGGCATTGTCAATGTTGGTTAATACTTCCCCAAAGGAATGGGTTTTTATGGCTTTGATCAACAGAAAATTCACTGACCCTGTAATACTGATACCAAGAGTGATGTAAGCCATGGATCTGATGTTCATGTTGAAAGCAGTAATTGCTGTCTCATCACACTGAACTGAAATATAATTTACTGACACACTTATTGCCCAACCTGCACAAATCAAAGCAGTAGTATGAGTGCAAATTGGTGACAAAGCTGCTGAAAGAGCTCACAAATGAAATGACTTGCTGTGATTTTATCTTGTACAATTATTGTCGCTTCTTAATTGTAACACCAAGGAAATTGGAAACTATAAAATATCTGTATTCTGCATGGCTATTTATGGTACAAATATACAGAAAATAAACAGTATACTAAGTCACTAAATTACTGAGTTTTTTTGGGGTCTAATAAATTCAACCTTTTTTGGAAACTGTTAAAACTATTTTAGAAAGTGCAAGATATTTCTGTAGACTGTCAGACTCATCTGTTCTGACATTTATTTATCTCACTGTTATAGCATAAATTGTCTCACAGCCATTTGACTTTACTTGTTAAGTTCCCCTGGCACAACCATATGTTGTATTATCATGGTGTGTGATAGATGTGGCAGTGAAAGGACAATACTGAGAGTAAAAGTACTGCCAAGACACTAGTGCAGACAACTCCACACAGAGCAGCTACGGCTAAAAGTAAAGTAAGTAAAAGTAAAAATAAGGCAAGAGGTTCTCTGTCTAATTCTCTCATCTGTGTCTCTTTCAGGCACACTGGCAATGTGGTGAAAGATGTCATCAATATGGGCTCATACAATTACCTCGGCTTTGCTGAGAACACTGGGGCTTGTGCTGATGCTGCTATTGAAACCACACAGAAGTACGGAGTTGGAGTGGGCAGCACTCGCTGTGAGATTGGTAATGGTCAAATATACTAATAGGTCAAAGAAAAGTGGAACCTCATCAGTTTTTTTGAAAAAAACTGCACTTTAACAAAGTGCACTGAAGTTTAACAAAGTGATTGTTCTCAGGAAACCTGGACATCCATGAGGAGCTGGAACAGTTGGTTGCAAGGTTCTTAGGTGTTGAGTCATCCATGGCTTTTGGCATGGGCTTTGCAACCAACTCCATGAACATTCCTGCTCTCACTGGAAAGGTATGGAATTGTATCTTTTACTCCTTTGCTCTGCCTTGAACATCACATTATTCGCGATTTCGTATTTTTATTTCCTTTGTGCTCAGTTTTAAGCGAGATGATGAGTTTTACTGATAATGAACAATCGTGTTTCTTTTTTCAGACTCACTCCAATGACACACTAGTTTCGGCCTAGTTTAGGAGTTCAGAGGCATCATCCAATTTTTTGCCACTATTGTCAGCTCCTAAGTCCTTGTATGCTTTTCTCTTTTACAGTCAATGTTCTTTTTTCAGAAAGTAGAAGTATGAGTGTACTATGAGTAAAATCACAAGGCACAAGTCCAGAGGCAAAGGCATTTCCTGATAGGAAATTGTGTGAAAAGAAAAATAATAGATTGACGCAGAGAAACTTGTATGCAGTGATGGTAAACAATTGAGTCATTGCCCTCATCACAAGAGTCTGTCAATCCTTAACTTTGCTCATCATTTTTCAGACTAAATGACGTCCTTATGTCATGGAATAGTTGTGTAACAAGCTTATTTATTCATTGACCAGAGATAAAGATGTGACTTGTGTGAATGTTTGGGTGTGTTCTCGTTTACTGTAATGGGAAAAAGGCTATCCTGGTTTTATATTTACTTATTGTGACTGAATGTTAACAGGTTAGCTTTAAATTATAATACTGATTATTAATTAGTGTAGTCCATTTTCACATTTATTATTACAAGTAATAACTATAAAGCTTCATATGAACAGTTTATACTGATCAAGCCTGGATTATTGGACCAGTAAAATGTAACCCGCCTTAACCAAGCATCATTGTCATGTATTCTTCTTATTTCAGTCTTTCTAGCCACACTCTGTTTAAAATTCATTTATGGGCATTTCTAAGTGTTTTTTAATGTTTAGACTGTCATATCCAAAACCTGCTTTTAATGTTTAGCCTCTCTTTACTTGGGGAATGCTTAATGGGAAAAAAATTAGCTAAACAAATATCATTATCATTGTAGGGTTGCCTTATCCTGAGTGATGAGCTGAATCATGCGTCACTGGTGCTTGGAGCCCGTTTGTCTGGCTCCACAATTCGGGTCTTCAAACACAACAGTGAGTGACCTCCAAAAAGAACCACCTTTCATAAGATAACTTGGAGTACACCCAATGCATGCTGCAATATAGATGTATAGGATTAAAATAACTAGAATTGATCTTTAAACACACATGAGAAAGAGATAAGCTACTTTACTCAGCAGGAAAGTAAATAGCTAGGGGTGTGTATCTTGCTGCATAGTGCCTCACTCAATGGAAATTGTATCCACACTTTTATCTCTGTAGTTCTTCATTAATTTACTACAGCTTAGTCTTACTCTCATTTACTGCATTGAATCACAGAGTTGAGTGTAGTGGGTGTGGTGTAATTCATTAATTTTTTTCTTGGTTCAAGGCAAACATGCACAGACACAAATTAACATACAGGCACTAGCAGTTTCCAAGCTGACTCTCAGCAACTAGGAAAGCTTAAAGTAATAAATTATTCACTCAACCATTAATTAACAAACGCTCTTATATTACTTTAGTGGAACAAAATCTATTCTTGGCTAACAACTAAATATCAATTGTTTATTGAGTAACTTGAAACTTGTGTGAAAAGGTGTGTTGTATTTGTGTTTTAGACATGCAAAGCCTAGAGAAGTTACTGAGAGACGCCATTGTACACGGGCAGCCAAGAACACACCGACCTTGGAAGAAAATCCTTATAGTGGTCGAGGGCATTTACAGGTATTAATCAATTTGATCTGTCATACACTTGGGCATAGTACACACCAGAGACTGTATATGCACAAATGTACACCCTTATGTTACCTGAGCTAATAAGTTACTATTAAACCTAAGCTTACTCAGCTAATTAATTTTTATGTTTGCTTTACTTTGAGTATCTTTATGGCACTTCATTACTTGTGTTTACTACCAATTACTTTGCACTTGCACTTTTCTGAATGAAGAATCATTTATCTTTTTTAAGCTTGACTGGTGGTTAATTGTCTCTTAATAAATTTCAGAAAACACAAGATAAAAAAACCAGACAGACATCTTCACTAAACATGGATACAAGTACTCAGAGTTACATCGTCTTGCCTATGATTCCCTGATTCTGCCATGTGTTTAAAAATAGAAAATAATGGCCTTAAGGACCTGTGTCCACTCTTTTTAAAGCATAATATATTCCTTCGTCATTGAAGTGTATTTACAGTAAAGGCAAGCAATCCTGTCGATCAATAGAGTGGAAGAGAAACTGCCCAACATAATCAATGTCCTTCTTTACTATTGCTGCTTCATGGAGTTTGGTTTCTATTTGGGTAATCTAAACAACTGCTACAGCTGCTAAAATAGATGGTTGTTTGCACATTAACACCCACACATACACTGCTAAGCCCTTGTTTATTGGGTCAGATTTAAGGCATAGATTGTGGTTATCGGTTAATCCAAAATTTGTTTATTTCTAAATAGAAGATAAGATCACATATAGATACAGGACTGTTTTTTTCCCCTGCACCATCAAAAAGGTTTCACATTATTCCACATCGTAGAATTGGAATAGGAATTATTTATTATATTATTAATTATTATAATAGGAATTATTGTTTAGTTTTTTGCCCATCAGTCTTCAGACATTAATGAAAAAGGGAATTCTTTACAAAACAATTCAGACATTTTTGCATTCACACATAGATTCCTTGCACACAATCTTAAGATAATCTCTGGTGCATGTCTAAAACTAACTTGGTGCCACTTAGATCCCTTTCCAGCACTTAAAAAGGTCTTCTGAAACTTTTTTGTATTTGCTTTTCTTTGTTGCGTGTCCTTAAGTATGGAGGGATCCATAGTGCGTCTACCAGAAGTCATTGCTCTGAAGAAACGCTACAAAGCCTATCTGTACTTGGATGAGGCCCACAGTATCGGGGCCCTGGGGCCTAATGGTAGGGGAGTGGTGGACTACTTTGGCCTAGACCCCAAAGATGTGGACATCATGATGGGAACATTCACTAAGAGCTTTGGTGCTGCTGGAGGATACATTGGAGGCAGAAAGGTGGGTTATGGTTAGAGGTCACAAAGTTAACATGAAGCCCTCTCTATTTGTTTCAGTAGAATACAAAAGCAAACGTCTGGGAGAAAAAAATAAAATAATATGAGGTTGACTGGAATAACTGGACACTATTTGTCAAATTGAGAGCTTATGCACCTGAGCCAGATTCATTTAGTATTCAAACATTAGAGCTCCTTGTATAAGATTTTATATTATATTCACTGGAAATAATGTCGTTTCATTGTCACTTTATCCTCCACAAGAGGATCACAGGGCCACTGGTGCCAATCCCAGCTGACATTGTTATTATTATCATCTATTGTCTAAAATGGAACTGCATTTAAAAATAAGGTTTTACTCAATATATCATATAAGTAATCTAAAATATAACAAACCTATTATTACTTACTTGCATGGACGTGTCTATCCTGCATGAAAATTGGGGGGAAAGAGAGAGGTTTTCAGCATTTACTTAGCATCATGCACTGTATCAGGACCTTTAGTCACAGTTGTACTGTAATGTTGCTAACTTAGGAATGATTTATGTCCTGTATTATGTCAACTGTCATTAGTGTTGATACACTGTTTGGAAAAAAGTGTGTAATGTCACAATGCAATTTTTATGTTAGGAGCTGATTGACTACCTGCGGAGCCACTCTCACAGCGCTCTGTATGCTACCTCCATGTCTCCTCCTGTGGTACAGCAGATAATTACCTCCATGAAGATCATCATGGGAGAGGATGGGACCACATTAGGTAGGCCACTTGCTTATTCATTCATCTGTAGTGACTGAAATCAGCTTTTACAGTAGTTAGTATTTGGTTTAAAAAGCCTTGGGTGGGTCTTTTGGAGAAAATATACCATGTATCCCAAATGTACTTGAAAAGTACATTTGATGTGATAAGTGTTTGCCGTATTTAAGTTACAAGGTTCCATTTGTGCTAGTTTTTTTCTATTGCATTTTCAACAGCAGTGAAATTCAGGATCTGGAAAGACCTAAATGGTCTGATTTGGTATTTTATTGTGCCTGGTGTTACTGAATATGACCACAAGGTGGCAGCATAGATTTGTTGTCCAGATTTTGTGAAAGCATCAAAACTTCAACTCCCATCACCTTTGCCAGCTTTTGTGCTTTGACTCCCTCATATTATGTGCATAGTAGTGGCCTCAAAACAAGTGGGCAATTACTTGAATAGTTGTGTTACACAGGTTTAACTTTTAAGCTTGTATAATTGCACTGTAGGTACCATGCCACATGGGTCAATGAGAAGGTGAGTCATTTTAAATGTAAAGTGAGGCAATTTAGTTGTAAAATGAGGTCAACTTTGTTTAAGAATGACACATTGTCATGTTTATCTTGATGGCTGACAGGTAACAGTAGGTATTCTGCCTAAGGAATTACACAATTTTGTTTATTTTATGGTCATTAGTCACTTCGTATTTTGAGGGTCATAGTGTGTCTCTCATTTGAACTCTCCGACATGTAGTTTGACCTTTCCTCGCTTCTCTGTGATTCAGGGTATTTAAATGGTGGCATCCTGACTTCTCTACACTTCATGGCTTTTTAGGTGTATGTCTATCTTTGCATCTTTAGATGTTGAGCCAGTTCTTACTCTGGATCCTTGTGTAGTGTTTAACAGCTGTAGAGTGTTTCATTAGCACATATTATATTACATAACTAATGTGACTATTCACAATGCTGCATGAACCGTACGCCTCTCACAAATGAGCCACGCGTCTCTTGCCTTTTTTTATTACGAGCCATATACTTCTCACTTATAAAATATTCAGTGAAAGTTATTTTTTTCAGTTCTGAGAAGTCCTGGCTATTCAGAGTACTTAACAGTATATGCTATGGTTTTCGAAAGTCAAACACTATTTACAACACAACAGAAGCTACACAGACGTTGCGCAGCAGGAGAGCAGGAGACACTCATCTGTGATAACAGCTATGTATAAGCAGATCAGTGCTGCTGCCATTACTTACTGCACTGCACTGCATCTGGTGTGAAACCGGCCTAAAGCAGCATGGTGTTAAAGGCCACATATCTGTGCAGAACAAGATATGTGGACTTGCATCCTATACACACCAACAGACCACCAGGGCTTGTTTTTGTGTTTTGTAGGGCAGCACCGCTTTATGGTGCTTCAAAAGGCTCAGATTACTTTCCTCCCTAGTCATTCAGTCATTAGGAACAGGAATAAACACCTGGAGTATTTTGTTTAGTGCAGCCTTTCCACATCGTCATCAATTCCTTATCCAAATGCCTTCTGAAAAGAGAAGGCCAGACTGGCTGACCTTGCAACATATCCCAGCTTGACATATTTTCCTTGTGGAAGACCAACAATGGCAGTCTGATTGGTTGCAGCCATGTCACTGTTTGAAATTCAAGCCTTTGAAGATCCAGACATTGACATGAATTCGAAGTGACAGCTGGGCAACGATTTGTTGCTGCTCATGGTTCCTGGCACCAGCCTATGTCAAAATTGACGTTTGTTTTTTGAAGCTTTGAGCCCAATCAGATATGTGCATAGGGCATAGGAGCAGTAGGATGGCAAAGTTTTTTCATCACAGAAAGAATGTTAAGATGTTTGGAAACCAAAATCAGTGAATATTATACACCATGGGTTCTTGCCAACTGATCACCCAGTACTGAAAGTAGCTTATGATTCTTTGTCTGTGGGGGAAATATGTCTGGATAAAATAATGTTAGACTTTATTGTGTCTCAGGCTCTCTTTGAAGCTGTGATGTTTCTGCTTTGTTATTCAGCACAGCCAAACAGATGTGTGTTGCTGTTGGCGCTCTGTGCCATATGGTTGTTTGTTTGGTTAAGTAGCTGTCTGTGGAGTCTTGGCCTGAAGATTCAGTGAGTGAATCCACACGTGAGGATTGATGCCTGTGTAGTTTCAGCCCTTTGACCTGAGACTTGAAGAATCCTGGTTGTCTTGAAAGGCAAGCAGGATCAAAATGCGTGTATACAATGGTTACAATGGATGGATGGAGTTTTACACTCATCCTATGTATGGTTTTTTTTTCTGAACATGGTTATTTTACAAGACTTGGCTCCATTAACACTGAGTTCTTACTTGAGCTGTTCTGCAATTTACTAGCAGAGAAAATGGAGGAATTGGGAAAACATCAAAGGTGGAAAAAGGCCGATGTTGTTTCATTTACTTGGCCTATGAACAAGAACTGATAATGAAATTTTATGAAGCTTGCAAGTACAAAAATTGTGTTGCAGTTTGACGGCTATGCACACGTCTCTAGAGGTTTTTACTATGGTTGAATAGACGGTACATCTGTGCAGGATGCCTTGCCTGTTTTTGCATCAGGATGCCGAATTCAATGCACTAATAATATACAAATGGACATTGCCCTGCCTGTATGCACAGCGAAAAACCAATAAGAGATTTAATCATGCAAATAAAGGGGAAAACACCAATATAGGTGCACCATGGTTTTACAAATGATGAGACCCACCCACCCTTTACATACCAGAAAGGATGTTGTTCTTCATTTGCATAGTAAGCTGTAGTAAGCTTGTCCATTTGTGCTGCTGTAGAAACATGATGGAAGGAGATGACGGCCTATCTTCAACAAGGCCCTTGCCTGTAGTACATTCTGTATAAACTTTCTAAGGCTATACAAACCAAGCAGTTTTTATTAAAGTAGTTATACACCTATACAAACATACTAATGAGTAGTATATTCAAATTGCCCCAGTAAACCTCCCACACAGTGGATCTTTTAAGGGTTTAATGTAAGATATGCTAAAAAGTATTGTTGTGTGTGTGTGTGTGTGTGTGTGTGTTTTTTTTTTTTTCTCTCTCTTCCTTGGTGAAGTGTGTTCATTTACAGCTACAGTTACAGAAGCAGACCTAAAAGTTTAAGGTGAACTGGCACCAGGCTGCCTTTCATTAAGATTAAACTTACCACCTAGTTCATGCCTGTTTTGTGAAATACAGCTCAAAAGTACCATACATTAATTTTCTCTTTTTTTTTTTGTCCAGGTGTAGATCGCCTGAGGCAGCTGTCGCAGAACACCACCTACTTCCGAAGAAAACTCCGAGACATGGGTTTCATCATCTACGGCAATGATGACTCGCCTGTTGTACCATTGATGCTGTATATGCCTGCGAAAATTGGGTATGCTGTTCATGTTTAGGTTATTTGGTACAGTATGTGATTTTTAACATCAGTGGTAGTTAAAGTAAAGGAAAATCACCTCCTTTTGTAGAGTTGGACTTCATGTGTGAAAAGCTGTTTTTGATTTCAGCAAAGAGAATATCTCCAAGATATGGTGCTAGAGATAAAAACGACCACGAGTTATTCTTGACATGTACGGACTGTGCATCAAGCTGTCATTACATTCCAGGGCATTTGGTCGTGAGATGTTGAAGAGAAACATTGGCACAGTGGTCGTCGGCTTTCCAGCAACACCCATTATTGAGTCAAGGGCACGTTTCTGCATTTCAGCTGCTCACACCAGAGAGATGCTTGACACTGTAAGTCTTTCCATATCCCTAAATCATTTCAAATGAACAGACTTATTCATAATAGTTTAATTTATCAAGTAAATCTGAAAAATATTAGGACAGGTTAAAACTGACACAGAAACAGCCCATATAGATGGCAGGTAACAGAATCAACTTTTGCTTTGCTTTTTTTTTTTGTTTAACGTTTTGCTTTTCGTTCAACACTGGCACAAGCCATTATCAGAAGTCTTTACTCCAGTTTCCATATGCAGAAGGAACAGAACAGCTTTTTAGATGTGGAAATGACAATCACTTTAAAATCCAATTTTATTTGTTTGTTACCTTAAATGAGGCTTTTGGTTTTTAAAAAACATTCACCAAAATGGTCTCTAAAGTAAACATTCCATTTCTAATCTCACACAGAGAAAGGCACATCTACCCAGAGACCGTCCTCTTCACCACTAAATTAAATGTTATAAAGGCATTTATAACTGAAGACTTAATTTTATTCTTTTTATCCTTGATTTAAGAGTTTATTTTGACCTTTGGGTGATTGGCTTTGTCAGCTGTTAATCAACCAGATCTGCCTGACAGTTTGTGTGCGCATGTGTGTGTTGAATAATAAAGGTTCCCAATATGTCCTTTATTATGAAGGAATGTGGAAGGCCAAGCTGTCTCTAAGTATTATAGTGTGGCTCAAATACAGACTTTAATTTTAGCTGCTCCGTCTCTCCAAAGACACTTCATTCATCTTACTGAGGAGTGTGTCAACACCGTTTCTAATAGTCCGTTTAAAGGGCATTGGTCTTTCTTTGTAGAGCATTAGGAGGAGACGCTTTTCCCCTCTTTGGAAAAGCCAGTCCTCTCTATTTCTCAAACCACAGAATCAGAAAAAAAAGTAAGGAGGAAGGTAAATTGTTTCCAGGTGTCCTGCAGTGTTGCAATGCTGATACAGTCTCATGTGGAAAGAAGTGAAGGGTTTGTGTTCAGTTGTGGTTCATGCAGGGAGCCTTCAGTTCACCAAGCCTCCTCTGCCATGTTGAATGGTTAAAATGCACGTGTGATTATGGTTCATCACTTCATTTATCACTTTAAAAGAAATCACAGATTTTTCTTAATTGTCTGGCTCATGTGTCTGACTATCCTCCCTCAACTTGACTGATGTAAGTAATGTCACTTTGGATGGTGATTAATAGCATTCTTCCTGTTGCTGTCGCAGGCACTGGAGGCCATCAGTGAAGTGGGCGACCTGCTGCAGCTGAAGTACTCTAGACGCGAACAGCCGCTTCCCTCTTTGGGGTGGATGTCTGAGGAGAGCCTGCTGCAGGACTGAGCCACATCACCTCCTCCAGCTCCCTCCATCCTTCCAGTTTGCTCTACCTCCCTTAATTGACCTCTTTATAGATGACATTTCCCCCCTTACCCCGCTTCACCCCACACCTCTCTTTGCATCAGGGGGACTCCCCGAGGACTTTCAGAACCAAAGTCTTCACCCTGGTCCACCTTTTTTTTTTTTTTTTTTTTTAAATCTGCACAATAGCGATACTTTTGTTGTCCAGCTTATTCACCCTAAACAGAAGGGGACTAAAATCACCTACATATGTGTGTGTGTCCATTGTTACAAAGTTTGTCAAAGTTTTAAATTAATGTGACTGCATCGGTCAAACGTCAAGTTCTATTCCTGTGTGCACATCGAATGTGTTTCCTATTTGTGCAATAATCAAAACAGTGCAGTTTCTTTTTCAAACAAAAGAGTGCAAAGTAGAAAGATTTGTGCACAGAGAATAATAAATCTGATCATAGCCATTTCTATAATGCACTCGAATGCAAAAATATATATTTGTAAATATTATTTATCCCAAAGTTGGTAGAACTGCCATAGAGTAGCATTCCAGACCTCAAATACAGAGACAGATATTTCACAGGAGTAACCAAGCATGTGTTCTCCATATGTATTTATCTTTTCCTATAATCACTTTTACTTGAATAGAGAATATAGCATATTGGATTCTTTCCCTCACCAAAGGACATATACAGTATGTATAGCTATATTTTCTATCTTTTCTCTTAAGATGCAAAGCAAATGTTCCAGAGGAGGAAAAAATATTAATGGGTAAAGAATCCTGTGAAGCAAGACTATGGAATTTTTTTACTGCTTATTTTCTAGACATATCCCTCAGCCTTAGTTACTGTTTACACCTGCACTCGAAAACTTGAGCCCAGTGTCTTTAACATTTCTATGAGCTAATGAGCTACAATTGTTTTCTTTCTATCAATCATAGTCACCCAAGTGCTTTCATGTGTTTCAGCGTCGACACCCATCTCTGAGCACGATGACACGCTGTAAATACAATCTGTATATACGACGATGCTGTGCCAGCTCTGATATACAGACAGCTTTTATTTATCTTCCTTCAACCATTTTGCTTCAATAATAAATGTAACCTTTACCTGAAAGGCAGCTCCCAGTGTGACCCAGCGCAAGGTGTGTAATTGAACTGACTACTTCCACGTCTTATCTTCAGTGCAGCACTACTGACAGGCATTATAAATGCACAGATGACGTAGCCACTGAAATTTGTTGAGGTATGCCTCACATGTTATGAGTTATTGTCTGTGATTGTGTTCTGGAATGACATTCCATATTGACCTGCTTTAATTGTTGTTTTTGTTTTGTTGTCTTTTTTATGTGAGGTCACACCACACACACACACACATGCTACTGTTAAACACCCAGTTTTGTGTGTATGTGTGTTTATGTTTAATCACTTTTACTGATGTGAATCAGGGGATGCGTCAGTGAATCCAGTCCAAAAGCTGGATGTGACTATTCCTACACGTGTTCATCAAAGTGATTAAACTCAACAGCTATGTTTTCAGCATCAGCACGCTGGGGTTTTTGGGGTTTCTGACTTCACAGCCTTTAGTCACATTTTTGTGTTGAGTCATTCCAATATTGTTGTTTTTTTTCTCTCCTCAAAAATGGCTTGAATAACAACTCACTGATGCATTTGCTTTTAATAAATATGATATAAAAGGTGGAACGCATGACTATGATCTGCAGTTGCTGTCTTCAGCAGCGTGACATGAAAAATGATGTTGTCACAGTTTCCTCTCAAGCTGTCTGCAGCACCGTGCAGTATGTGCAAGTCTACGTTTCTGTCTATGATGGCAAAAAATGTAATTGCAAACAGCAACGTGACTGTTTCTCTCAGCCAGGTTTCCTCAACTGAAACTGAGGAATTTCATTTTCCAGCCTACCTACCGCAGACACCTGCACATTGACCTGCAGTCACCAGTGGAAACATGTTTATCAGTTGCTTTTGCCCTTGCAGTTGTATTTGGTTTCAAGATAAACCACTTAAGAGGAGTTTGTAAAGCCATGATGTTTGTTGACTGGGCTGGTGGAAACTGCTGCAAAGATTAAATCACTTTATTCGTATCAAGTTCTGGAACGGGCTTTGTGTTTATTTACAGCACATTATAGACTGTAGCCACAAACCTAAAAGCTTGTGAATAACATCTTACAGCCATTTTGACTGATGAATCACTGACATCTTGCCGTTGCGCAGCCATCCACAGTGGGCAGTCATCCACTACTGTCTTTACATGGTATTTTTAAGTACAAGCATACTTGTGGTTTTAGATAATAAGCTGTTTTCAGAGTTAAAGAAATGGAAAAACAAGTTTAAAGAAAATAACTATTTTATTTATATTATTTAAGAGACTAAAGAGTTAAAAACCATTAATGCATTGATGTGTGATTGAAAGGTTCCGTGTGCAACATTGTCAGAAACTGAATATATTACCCAGAATCCCACTTAACCTTTTAAAGACCAGTGACCACAAACGGCGAGACTGCAGATTATAACAAATGAAGGACGACTCCACACACCCTTTCCTCTTCCCAAGTGCTGCAGGGAACTATGGTGGCCTTTGCACAACAGAAAGGATGCTGTTTCTTTGCATAGTTAGTTTCTATTTAAAAACACTAAATGTATACTCTTGCTTGTTTGTCTGTTCAGGTTGTTGTAAGAAACATGGAGGCACAAAATGACAACCTCCACAAAGCAAGGCCTCTTCCTTGTAGTATATTTAATTTCTGTAAATAAATAGGCTTAAATGTTACACACTGGACCTGAAATCACTTTATTGATTTGTTCAACTTCCCCAATTTAGCAAAATACATGGATAACAATATTCCAATCTTAATCCTATTAAATCTGAATAAGTAAGTGTCATGTAAACCTCTGAATAAGCAGTATTTAGATCAATATTTGATTATTTTCTCAATTAATTGGGTATTTGTTTATTCCTTAAAATTTCAGGAAATATTAAAAATGTTGATCAGTGTTTCCCAGACCTGGAAATAACAATATTCACAAAAGTCTTGTTTTGTCCACAAACCAAAATGATTCTGTTTTAGCAATTTGTCATGTGGAGCAAAGAAACTATTTAAGAAGGTGAAAAATCGGAAAGATAAATAAAAATCGAATAAATCAAATTATCGTTACAGCCCTATAACATGATCATCTAGTTCAGAGGTAAGTCAGCAGAAGTGTTTGGCAGTAACTCTGTCATATTTTACTGCTCTTTCATTATTTCATCCAGTAAGAAATAGTTTGCATTACAGTTTACAAAACAATAATATTACTATTACCAAGCATTGTAACGATGTGTACTGCATTAGTCCTACGGAAGCTGTTTTATGATGATTTCATAGAAGGTCATGCATGGAAGGTCGCATCAGAATAAATATACAGAAACAATAAAATTTAGGAGAAACTGTTTCTTTTGCTTTGAGAGACTGTCATGTTTGCACTTCTGCACTTTTGGAAGCTGATTTTTGTGTCAATAAAGTAGTTGCACCTCACGTTCTGAGTGTATTTAAAGGTAATGTGGTCATATAATGAGTGATGTAATTTAGTACTTTTGGTTCCAAGCAATGAGTCAAGTAATATGACTACTTTTCAAATAATGAATGTCTTACACACTACATGAGTGACTTGCCCAACACTGATGGTTGCTGCAATGTAAGCAAATGTTCAGTGTCACTGCAGCCTGTTTTATAGGTGAGTTATGTGCAACCCAAACCTTACACCTCATGAAGACCCTCATCCCCCTCCACACAGCTGTGAGCAAAGCGCACCCCCCACTCCTCCATCCTCCAGTGCAAGGCGTGCGTGCTGCGTAAAAGGCAAGTTTTCTGAAACCGGTTGGCTGGGCGGCGCGCGCGCACACACCGGTGGATGAAGCTTAAGCTTGATAATGGATTAACGCATCCGACAGATCAATAGCAAAAGGCGCACTATCAGCTCCAGATGTCAATGTATTGGAAGAAAACATCCACCCACCCACGACGGAATGACTCACAGTTTTAAGTAGTTGAATGAGCGAATCCGCCGGTGCGGATGGGGAGATTCTGCGTGGGGTATTTTCTACTCGTTTCTGCTACTTAAAGCTCTCCCGGTGGTTTTTATGGGGTAGAGGAGCGCTGAGCTCGAGCCTCCACACGGACTGACAGTTGCAACTGCGCGAGGAGCTGGTGCCACATATGGAGAGCGCGCGGCGGGACACTGGTGCGCATCTTCACAAAGTGCGACACTTCGACTCCGACGAGGCCTAAAACTGCATTTGTACCGAAGCAAAGTTGTTGTCGAACGAAGGACGAGGTTGGGACACGGCCGCTTCTGCCAAAGCAGCGCACTAAGTCTACATTAAGTGTTTGGTTAAAGCGTCCAAACAAAGTGGTGGCGGTGTTTCCTTTCTTTCTTTCTTTTTTTTTTTACATTTCAAACCTTCACAGGAGGCTTCGAGGCAGAGAACATGCGTCAGGAGGTCGCGAGGAGAGTCCACATGCTGCTCGTGCTTTGGTCAGTCGCTCTCCTCAGTCTGGGGACGGGTTTTCCTACCAGACACACGAGTGTCACACACAAGGTACGTTTTTCCTCCACGTTGTCTTGTATGTCATTTTTCCCCCCACCTGCGTAGCTTAAAGTTCACGACGTCCTGAAACCGCACCTGTCGCTGACGGACGCTAATGAGGCAGGTCAGACGTATTTGGAAACTTTGTTAACGGATGTAAAAGGTTTTGTGCTTCCGTCTTATTTATTAATACATTTTTACAAACATGTGACCTCAAATTGGAGTTTTGACTTCTAGTTCAACTTTTATTGCACATTAAGTATCAAATAATACTAACATAGTTGTTAAATGCCTATAAAGGTTTTACATTTTTGCTAAGGGCATGACAAGTATATCATGTGTTTCCTCTTGAATAATTGAGTTTTACTTTGGGCTTATTATGCTCTGTGACAAAGTTCATGTTTCCCAAATCTACATCACCTTTTTGTCCACCAACCAAAAAATCTTCACTTGCCTGATATTTCAGATCACAAATGAACATTTATTTACTCTTTGTTGTACTTCTAAAGCCTTTTTTGAAAAGGTGTCAATATATGGCTGATACACTGTATGTTTAAATCATAATCGCTTTTAATCTGGAAACCTTACTCCCAGCAGTTTGCTACAGACCCTAAAGGGTTCCCCGACCTCCATTTGAGAACCACTGCTAAAAAGAAGAGCTGTAAGCTGATCATTTTTGTTGCATTACTTTGCTTCAGCATACAATCTACGTTTTATAGGATGCACTGTTTAATTAAAAATAAAACAGTTGACACACTGTTTAAACACAATCACTTCCCATTAAATGATTTAATCAGTGACATGAGTAGATCAGTGTCTATAGCTCTTTGGTCTCTTTTTTTCTTTTTTTTTGTAAAGTTAACTTTGCCATCAGTCAGCTTCTTTTCAGCTATAATACATCTTTATCTCCTTACATACACACTCCACACACAAACAAACAATGTGCAGCGTGTGTCTGCAGAAATGTTTGTGTTACACACGGACATATTTGGATATCAAAGTCTGTTTGTGTGTGTTTGTGTCAGGGTTCAGTTTGTGCCTTTGAACTCTCTCCTTGTGTGGCCTCCCGTTGATGGCCTATGGGGGCTCTGCCTCTCTCTCCCTCTCTCTCTCTCTCTCTCTCTCTCTCTCTCTCCATTTGTCTGATTGATGCAAACGCAAAAAGAGACAGAGAGGAAAAGTAGATGGAGGGAGGGAAGAGAGAAGAAGGGGATGATTACTGGGGAGATACTGGCGCCTTCTGAGATTGTCCTGTTCATTCACCAGAATTTCTGCACTGAGTGACTTTACCTGTGACGTGCTGGGTGTGTGTCTGTGTGGGTGATGGGGAAAGGGAAGAGGACACCCAGTAACGAGATGTTTGTGTCATTAGAATAAGGTGAACCTTCGGCATCTCTCACACTGGAGCCGGGGTCAAGTGTCACTCATCTGATTGTACATTGGTTCTTTATTGTGTTAATGTGGAATTTCCTGTTTTTGGTTTTACCCCCCATCCCCCAGTAATGAAAAGGGAGGCATTTGTTTTGAGGTGGTCCTTTTCCCAAATATTGGGATCTGTTTGCCTTATCTGGTTGCCCCCTCCAACTCCCATCTTATCCTCCACAACCTCACCCCACTTCCATCAGGCATGCATTTGTTGACCTGTTTCCATTCCCAAAAGAGTTGGCGATCAAAGAGTGGCCATGGTTTATTGTTCTTCTGTAATGGTTTGAAAACAGCCATCGGTGCTGCCCTCTTTGATTTCGGCAGGCACATAAATCAAGTTTGCCTTCCCAGCGTGCCCCCCCCCCAACCAAATCTATCCCCTCACTTCAGCCCCTGCTGCCCCATCCGGTCGCCTGACCTCCTCTCCCTGACCAGAATGTGTGTCACCCTCATCGGTAGCGATGTCAGTAGTTCAAAATGGAGCTCAAAGAGGAGAAAACACAGCTTTCCCTAAGTGGTGGATTTCTTGTTGATGCTTGTCTGTGGAGACATGGTACAGAGTCACCAACTGCAGGTCTCCCACTGCACACGTATACTGTAGATTCCCTGTTAAACTCACTGCATGCCATCAGACATCAGGCCTTTGATCAGAGCAGCCCCACTACCGAGAGAAGGAGTGCAGGATCAGAGAACGAGAGGGGGGAGTGATATACAGGGCAAAATACAGGATCCAGATGTGTAACAAGTTAGGATGAGGAGGGTGTGAAAGTATGCAGCCCCGTGTCTCTGGACTTAGTCTGTTTTGCGTTTGCGTAAGTCCTTGAGTATTTGTGCGTGTGTGTGAGAGTTAGGTATGTATTTTCACTGCTGCACACACACAAACACACTAATAACTGGCAAGTAACAAGACAGTATGAAGCATCATGTTCCAAGATGACTGAGGTCTAATACACCAGTCATCATGTGTTGCACGAGAGCAGATATTGTTCCAGTCTTTATTTCTTGCTACAGTGACACAGAATCATTTCATTTGGGATCATTTGGGACTTAAAGTAAGTTTTAGAAACACTTCTGTAGTAGTGACATGTGGCTGTAACAGACCTCACTGTGTTCACACATGCAGGGGGCCAAATCAGTGACAGAGGAGATGCACACTGATGAGATAACTTAGGCAACCATAGTGTGGGTCAATTTCCTGTTTGGCCCAGTAGGCTGCGCTTGGTAAAACTTTATTTTGCTTTTTATTCTTTTATTGGGTTACTGTTGGAGTCTGTGTTGAGCTGGGAAATTACAAATAAAGTATGAATAATCAAACAGCCCCTTCACCCCTTTTTATCTAAAATTAATACATTAGATTTGAGCAATTGACAGTAAACTTGTGTTTGGACAAAACATGTTCATCATGAAAGAATTAATTAGAGAATAAAAAAAATGTTATACCTGGTTAACTTAATAACTCAGTTAATTTCTAATTTTATGAAGATTATATTCACTTGTATGCGGATTATTGCCTAAATATAATAGTTGATCTTTTAGTGTAATGCAAGAGTGAGTTTAATAAGGTGACACTTTCACATGATTTGTTCGTGCAACCCTCTGTCTGAAATTCAAAGAAAGAAAGAAAAAAAGAAAAATCTTTGCACCTCACTGGAACAAAGACCAAATCACCCTAAAAGGTTATCTTCATTTCACCACCAGTTTACAGATATGTATGTTGGGAAGGGGCCAACTCTACATCCATCATTTATCATGCTTGACTGGTCTCTGCTCTAAACAGGCTTTCTGTGTTCACATGCTTGGATTTGACCGACCACATAGTTTCTTTATGGCTCAATCACAGGCAGTCAGTGAAAAATACTCCGTGTTCAAGAGGCCATAACTATAAATCATCAACCGACTGGTCATGAATTCAGACATTTCCTGTCCTCTTTAGTCCTCTAACTGCCACTGGTCTGTTCTGAGCAAACCACAAACTGGCTCAGGTCCAAACTCAAGGTCCTGTTCAATCATACATTCATGCAACTTAGGTGTGTTCAGGATAATTTCGTCTGAATAGGGTTGATTAGTGTTGATTGGGTTATATTTTGCTTTTGACCATTGGCAGGAATGGAACTGATATGTGTCCCATTAGAGGTGAACCAGACACATGCACTATGGACAATCAGACCAGCCACAATAGATATATTTTTTTTACATCGATAGCTCCCCACAATTATAATTTCACCAATAATCACCACTAATCTCAGAAGTCAACGTTTCCCTGCTGATCTTCCTCCTTTGTATCTGTAAAACCTGAAAGGTCAAATTAAGTGGTGTCCATGTAGGCAGCAGCACAGCAGGTTCGGAGACACTTGCACCAGCACAGGGGTCCCACGCCTCCCAGGCCCTCTCATTAAAGCTAAAAGAGGATCTCTCTGGCACAGGCTCCTCTTTGTCCACTGCCGGTATGCCATTACTGTTGTGGGAAAAGAAAGAGAATGAAATGAACAACGGCTGGTTGGTCACTTGGCTGCTGAGTTGGATGCCTCAGGGTGTTTCTTTTTTGGAATTGCCAACAAAGCCATAAGGTGGTACAAGGTTTCAAGGTTTCTTCCAGGAAACAGAGAATTAATTGTTTTTACACTTCAGTGAGCAAATATAAATGATGAATTTGTTTTGTCAATAGCATTAAAATATAGCCACTGGCTTTTGAATGCAAATAAGTGACTACTTTATTTTAGTCTCAGTTGTCTTAGTTTATATATGCAAAAGGAAATTCGTTTAAACTGTTCCGCCAGATTAACAATTCTAATTCAAATAAACATTCACACTTTCCATCAGGCTCACGGCCACCCTGTTCATAGTGCCGGGGTTCATTATGTCCCAGAGACCTTCGAGCAGCAGAACCAGGTGCAGAGTCTGCTGCCTGAACCACACAGCCAACAGAGGAGGTGGTCGCACCCTCAGCACCGCTCCATCGGTGTTCTCCCACAGCCAGAGCCTGAAGAGGAAACCAAACCATTCATCCTGGATCTCCAGAACTTTCCAGACCTGGCCAATGCTGACATGAACTCACAGAATCCCAACATACAGGTGAGCATTTCTGTATTTTTTGACATGGGACTTGTTAGTTTCCTAGACAGCCTTCAAGATATGGATGAGGATAGTTTAAAAATGTGTAAACTGATTTGTGAATATGGTAATGTATAACAAAATCAGCTATCTCACTCTAAACATAGAGGCCCATCTTTTTTAAGTTTTAAACACAATATGGATCTGTATGTCCAATAAATCTGTATTATATCTTTTTACATTGACTGAAAACTCTAAAAATGTTCTGTTTAACTTATCTAATGGCAGTTTCCTTCTGCAATCAGGGTGTGGTCACTGTACAAAGTAATTTCCATGTATCATAAAGACCATATGTACTGCTTGCAAACTGAAAGACTTTACAGCAAGGATATGTTCAACCAAGACAAAAGAAAATATTTGTCCAGTTATTTTTTCTTTTCTAATCCTAACATTAGTTTCACAGCAGCTACAAAAACATTTCCCTGTTGCTTCCCATTTGCCTCTTTGAAGTGGCCCCTTAAAATGCTGTAGGATCTAGGGTGAGTCATACTGAGGTAATGAGCGGTAGTTACCCAGAATTCATGCTCAAATTCTCTCCCTGAGATGACTGTTTGGTTGGCTAAATGCTCGTACTTAGTCTGGCTGGCTGACTTAGATCAGAGAACCTTCGCCCGCTAAAATATTCCTCTGCAGATTTGAGATGGTTGATTTGTCGAGTAGACCTTGTAAATCAAGTGTTAAAAAGTACTTGAAAGTGTTGGTGCTTCCTGATGATAATGTTGAGGAAATAGAGGGTTTGAGGTGTTAGCAACAGACAGACAAAGACCTCTTTTTCTTAATATACAGGTCACGATTGAGGTGGTGGACGACCCTCAGATGGAGGTAGAGATGGACTTGGCCAAGGAAAAAGACTGGCTTCCGCCCTCCTCCTCGTCCTCCTCCCCTTCTTCTACAGTAGATTGGCTTGGAGGCAAGAAGCTTTTCTGGCCTCTTTTCTGGAGTTACACTGACACAGATTCTGGCGAGGACAGCAGCAGCCGACCAGGCATTGAGGAAACTGGCGAGGAAGAGGAGGACGATTATTCCCTGGATTATGACAGCGAGGAGCCCTTACCAAGCGGAGTGGGCGGAGACTGGGATACTCATTGGAACGAAGGCTGGGATCCAGTGCAGCACTACCATGGTAAGTATTGCCAAGTGGTCCACACTGTCTGCTAATATATTAATATATACTGATTTAATCTCTGAATTTATTATATCAAAACAGAGATGAGATCATGTAAAGATCTAGTAGGAGAGACAGAAAATGGAAAAAAAAAAAAAGGCCAGCAATGGAGTTGTTTTGGAAAACTGCATTATAACTGTCTTCACAGTCAGAGTGAAATGAATGATGCCAGCATGAGAGGCAGCATGAGCACTCGACCATCAGGACACTGTGGGTTATAGGCACTTTGAAGTCGACACTGGTCGTGCTGGTCACAGAGGCCTGTCTTTTGAAGATGGGTCAGATGCGCTTGCTAATGGCAGCGTTAGGCCGCCAATGTTCGTCTGGACAAAACAGTTCTCTGCTTGAGGACAATTAGAGGGCAGATTGGGAACTCAGAATAACAGGGGCCATTTGACCGGCCCTTTCATCCTTACACGGGACCCCATGCCTCCCCCCAAAACCCTGGCGATCATCACTGCCTTCAGCGGTTCAGCCTTTTGAGCCAGTTCAAGAATTTTGGGGGCATCCGGGGCCCTGCATAACTTTTACTCCTGTTTACTCCTCTTAAACTGCTTTCTTCTGGTGGGAAAAATGTTAGTGTCTCAGCTCACACAGTACACCAATTCAGTGGTAAAAATAGTAAACAAGTTGTGAGAGAAAGAGACAGAGAGAGGGCAGTTAATATAGAAATGAATGACAGAGAAAGAAGTAATGGAGGAAAGATAGAATAATAATAAAGATTGAGGAGTTGGGCAATGGGTAGGCCAAAGTCTTACATTAAATAGCCATACAACTGAGGGTTTACCGGAGCATCACTGAAATTTCCCATAGACACAAAGCTGTGCATGACTAAGTTTGTTTTTGAAAGTTGTTGTGGTTGTACAAACCACTACTGTTCCAGCGTAATCTGAAAATGCAGTAGCAGGTGTCTGAAAAGTTGTTTTTACTCTATAAGTGTTCCTTTTCCCATCTGTCAATATAAACACTGCGTTGCACATGAGGACGAGCCAGTGCTGGGCAACAATGCCTGTTAAGTGGTCAGATCTAAAGACTCAGTGAGCATAAATCAAGAATGCCTGCCTTCGCCTCTTCTGTAATTAAGACTCTCCTGAGACCTCATTCTCATTCGGCCACATGGCGAGCTGGCAGCGCCCACAGAGTAAAATTGGGTGCTCGCTACACCCAGGCTGGTATTTCTGCACCCACCTCGCCTTTAATCAAGAATGACTTGTTTTCAGTATTATTAACACCACAAGGAAACATGGTGCGGAGGCGGACAGCCACAGCGCAGCTTCTCTCTCTCTAATTTTACTGAAACCTTCTTCTTAAAAAGAATATGGCTTTGCATGGGAAAGGTTAGACCAGCAGCACTAAACTGTCATTTATATGAACTGAGGCGGTCCTCAATCTTTGAAGGCTTGTTGTGGAGTACAGTTGAAGACACACACACTCACACAGTTCACTTCAACACAAAACTGTACAGTGCTCGTGTGAGTGTGTGTTTAAACATATATGTATGTTCGTTAAACCATAAACCTCTTTCTTTCTAATAGCTTGTTGAATGCTGCTCACCCTGAAATCCTAATTTTAACCTATGCCTGTATTATGCAGTGCTCACATTACCGTAAATCAAATACCAAATTTATGTATCTATCCTTAATCTTGCTGATTGTTTTGTTTTTTTCAATAAATTAGGGCTGCAACTATCAGATATTTTCATAATTGATTAAGCTGTTTATTCTTTTCTTGATTAGTTGTTTGGTGCAGAAAATTTAATTTAATTTTAAATATTTCTTTGTTATATGGAGCTAAGAAGCAAGAAAATATTTATAGTTAAGAAGCTGAACAATCAGAGAGCTTATTTTAATTATTTAAAAAAAAAAACGATTAGTTGATCATCTTAATAATTTGCGATTAATTTAGTAAGTGATGACTATTCAATTAATCATTACAGCCTTTTAGTATCAATAGAATATGACAAACTGAACAGCTAACCAGTGCCTTGTTTTCCTTCCACAGAGAAGGAGACTGATGAGTGGACTCACTGGTCTCCCTGCTCAGTCACATGCGGACACGGTGAGAGGAAGAGGACTAAGTCTTGTGGCTACTCATGCACTCTGACAGAAGCCTCCAAATGTGACTTGCAACCTTGTCCAGGTGAGAGTACACTTCTATCAGACGTTAGACACATACCAAAAGAAGGCCAGTTTGTTTTAAATCTGCAGATGCACCATTCTTCTCATTCCAGGTGATGTCAACACTGTGGTAGAACCTTTTCCATTTGAGATGGAGAATGGCACAGAGGCATTTGGGTCAGGTGAGGTCATCCAGCGTAGAGTGGTTCATATATACAGATACTTATTTGATTGTACCATAGGCTTTTTACAGCAGAAATTTTACCTTTTTTTTTACAATGGCTCAACAGTTTACGTGGTGTTTCTATCCTCTTTCCAACAGATGTGGACAGTTGTGACAAGTGGCTGAACTGTAAGAGTGAGTTCCTCCAAGGATACCTCCACCAGATGCTGTCTGAGCTGCCCAGCTGCCCCTGCTCCTTCCCTTCTGAAGTGGCGTATACCGTCGTCAGTGTCTATGATGAGACTCATGGCCGGCAGTACCGCTGGCGTGATGCCAGTGGCTCTAAAGAACGCCTGGACATCTACAAGCCATCAGCACGCAACTGCATCCGCTCAGCACTCTCTGGTGACTCGTCCACTCTTGCAGCGCAGCACTGTTGTTATGACGATCGTGGGCGGCTGATCACACGGGGGAAAGGTGCAGGCACGCCTAACCTGATCAGTACTGAGTTCTCACCCGAGCTGCACTTCAAAGTGGATGTGCTGCCCTGGATCCTGTGCAAGGGAGACTGGAGTCGCTTCCATGTGGTGCGCCCACCTAACAATGGGCTAAGCTGCCCAAAAAACCCCCATGAAGACGTGTTCATGAATGAACTTGAAGAGGCCAGAGAATACTGAGGGACCACAGCCAAAAGTACAACTCCACTCAGAGAGGCAGGCAGCCCAATCCTAATTTGAGAGGAGACAGTCTACCATTAAAGTCATGAAATTTTACATTGAAACTGTGCGTCAGACATTAATTATGCATTGGTGACTCAGAGGAAATGCACATTTGTGATTTGCAGGATTTAGTAATGATGGTGAAGTGTGGCTGTCTCAAGTTAGGATTTGGCACTGTGTCCTGACAACAGGCTCAACTGAACTGAATTATATGAATGGAAAACAAATGCCGTGTTCTCCTTTTGCTTGCCAACCTGTTACACATCTGGCATGACGTCAAGCTCTCTCCTTATATTTAGCACACTCCCCAGGGTGTGTGAATGCATGATGTCTTCTTTCTGGGTTTTTGATTGTGTCCTAGAGTGCTTATGATTGACCAACAACATATGGTAAATATCCTGATCATGCTTCTTGTAGGTTTAACCTTAGTCTCCAGTGTCATTGAGATCCATTTCAACTCTGTTTTCTGTGCAATGTGAACACCACAGCTGCATTTACACTTGTATTTCATGTGGTCACAGTGTGTCCTGACTTCTTTTGGAGGTGGCGCAACCAATCAGATCACATTGACACCCACACTCTGATTCCAATCTAGTCGCCACAAACACAATTTAATGCCAGATATTAGCGGTATTGATGAAACAAAGGCCAAATCCAACAAATAATCTAATTATGCTGCCATAGAATAAGATTCTTACATATGAAGAGGATGCTACATCCACTGTTCAAAAAGTGCCACATGCATTCACAGAAATGCACATTTTAGCCAAACATATGGGACAAACCAATGGCTAATAATAACATAATATTGGATGTGAACCAGAGAAGATGAAAAGATTCAAAACCTTCTATTGCTTTTTGGAGCTTGCTAGTGGGAATTATTAGAATTGCCTGTACGCAATAACAATACAGTAACAACACATTTGATTTCAAATGTTTTTTCACACAAATTGACTTCATGTGTTTTCTCACATTTCTATTGCAAGAAAATATATGATCTGGGTGCCAAAGAATTAAAAATCTGACCATAAGTCCAGCCTCAATGCAAATGTAGGAAAACAGTTCCACAGTGATTTGATTGTTATCAAAGATGTATCTCTACAATGTTCTCAGGGGGACAAACTGACCATAACAAACACATTTTTTTCATTTAGCTGTAAAATTTAGCACTATTGGACCTTGTGGAAAGGATTGTGGGGCACAGATTAGTTGGGGCATTTGTGTGTGTAAACCAGATTGGAATTGGTGAAGAGATGATGCTTTTGCACCATTTTATAAAGCAATCAGAGCCTTATAATTGAAGTATTGTTCAGTGTAATACAAAGGTGTCATTACTGATGGATAGAACTGACATTCCGACTCACATAAAAAACATTTCTAAGTGTGGTTAGTGTCCTTCTCATAGTTGAGAGTGCTGAAGACAATATGGGGTTTTTGGAAATAATTCAGGCTTTCACAATTAGGCATAGCACAAAAGACTGAAAGGGCTTCAGCCTTAGCTTTGTAGTAGTATCTGTGTTGAACTGTGCACCTCATCCATTTAACTCTCAGTGGCATTCATCTTTAACCTACTCAGAAATACTCCAGGAATAGTCTTTTCTATTCCATCTGATTTTATGGACGTTCACTCCAAACCTTTTTTTTTTGGTTTCATGACTGCATCCACATGTGTATATGCAGTCATGCATTTACATTTTGGAATCACAGATTTTAAGAAAGGAGGGCACTTTATTTAAAGTATATGCAGACTAGTGACAAATTAAAGGAAAGACCTGAGCAAATGAATGAACACAGATGCTTTCAGTGAGCGGGGTGATACATGATGTGAGTATGAGCAGAATCACATCATCCTCCAGCGTCCATTAACTTGACATCAAATGAAGGAACATCTTTTAGAAAAATTGTGTTTTTGACTCTGTGCAATCGAAGCAGTTCAGGGGGCTTGTGGTGGCCCAAGACACTTTAGTTTGGAGTTTTCTTCATTTGTCAGTGATTTGTATGTGTGTGTGCATGCACACATTAAAATTATATATCAAGTTTTACTCATTTTCCATTTGTGAAGGGTAACTCGAGAGAGGCAGATGGCCCAGCATTCGATGAAAGTGCGTATATCAGGCGATCTGTGGAGAAAAGCATGACCTTTTTTGTGATTTCTGAATCTAGTATTACATATATGGTGTTGTACAGTATTTATTTCTCTGCTCTCTTTTTTAAGTTTGCAGAAGCTTGGCTATACTCAACATGGTGCACTAATCCAACTCCAAAATGAAGGCACCTGTATCAAAAGGGAAACCACATTCCTCATATCACTTCATACAGCAACACAAAGTGTGTGCTTCATTTTACGTTGTACTGCAGTGTTCTATAAAAACGATGTTGCAACTATGCTGACAAAAAAATGTATATATATATATGTATATATATATATAAACCTTGCATTCATCATCAGACTTTTTGATGTGTTGTTCCTTTATTCACACTTGATACACTGTGCAGTAGAGCCAAGCACAGCAGAGTCCTGCGGAGAAAACCTGCTCAAAACTGACCAAGCTTTTCCACAGCGTTCTTCTCCAACAAGACATGTACAGTGAAGCATGTGGTCAGCACAAACATGTCACCTCACTTCTGTGTTTGCAGCAGCAAGGTAAAATAAGGACAGCCAATAAAGAAAAAAAAAAAACACTGCACCAAGACCAAACCGTTTTCTCTTTCCACAAATATTCTAAACATCAGCATTTTTAGGCTCTAAAACATGAGTGAGAAAAGTTTCATTTCAAAGCAGTAGTTTGAACTTTTTCACTTTCTTCTTTACTTCTTCCTTGTTTTTATGATTATGGTTTTCGTTTTTTGTATGCTGTAGAAAGAACTGCCAGTTTATTAAACTTTAAAAATGATAATTGAAAAAAAATAACTACGATACAGTATGTGTAAATTTGCAGTATTATAGCTGCAGACATGATAAAAAGCAACGGTAGTAAAAGTAAGCACACCTTATAAATAGCAGGAAAAAAATTATATTACAAATATTTTTTAATATTATATTTAAAAGTCGGCTCATTCGGGCTCTTTCATTCTAGTGAGTGTGGTGGTTATTGCCAATATCAGTACAACCCTTGTCAAAGTTTTTCCTACTATCATGGGATGGAGCAAGGCTGGATGTTTCACCATTTACAGAACAAACTACTCTTTTAAATATTGTTTAATTCCTTTAGAAATACTTGCCGCTGTAATGCTGAACTGTATAATTACCTGTAGTTTGTGGGTCTGAGTTGATGAGAAAGATGGACTTGAGATACTCATTTTGCTGAATTCTCCTGCTTTTTCCTTATACAAACAAAGTTCACCTTATGATTCCTTAATAATCAGCCATAGCCTTTTAAAACCAAGATATTTTTTTCACAAATATGATTTTTAATTGTGATTTAGGTCCTTAGGCTGCATGAACAAGGGAGACAGTGTATGCTATAAAATCCCTTCAATTCCAGCTTCAAAAATAACCTGGTTGGACGTGAAAATGTAAGTGTTTCTACTTTACCCATCAGATAAAGTTGACCTGCTGTACAATAACTGCAACTTTTTAAGCTCCTGCATGTCTCATCTCACAGTTGACATCCCTGTTATCCATCACCATCAGGGTTTCTGTGTTGATATATAGTGTTTCAGTCATCGTGCTGTTCAAAGCCATATAGACTTTCAGGAGGATTAAATAACATTGAGATTAAAGGGTCAAAAGTCAGGGTTATCTAAATCCTCATGCTTAGGCTTATCAGAATATACCACTCAAATACTTTAATTCCAGTAGGTCACGGTGTCTATATCCTTCACTTCTGCTCTCCCTGAGGGGATGAGGGGAAAAACATGCCTATGCCTTTACAATAGAACAATAGGTCAGAAGTTGGACTCAGTTGCCAGAGAATACACTAAAGTCATGGAGATGTTTAGAAATCATCCCTCTGTTAAGTATCCACTGTGTTATGAACGGTTACGAGCGTGGGTATTTCTTTCAGGTCTTCCAATGACTTCCAAAGTTTACTGCAGATGAGTGCTGCATGGAGAGAAGCCAGGCACATGTTGACCACATTACTGTCAAAGAACAACAGATAAATAACCGCAGATGTGGTGGACAGCAAGCTCCAAGAGATGGGGCCAAAACAGAGGAGAGAAGAAAAGGAAGAAAAATAAAGGGAGGGGAGGTTTCAAAAGCCTTTGTCTGAATAAGATGTTATCTGGGATACTGAATGAAGCGACAGTTACCAGGAGGAGGAGGGGGAGGAGGAGGCATTTGAATACTTGACTGAAAACACTTCACAGCCTGTGGAGGGCGTGAACATGATGTCACCAAGGCAGCACACTGTGGTTTCAACTCATCAGAGTCGTATTTTCAATTTAACATAAATTATTCACATAATAAAAGAGTAAAAGATTGGATTGCTTTTCTCCAATACATACTTTGCTGTGCACCTACAATGTGTGTGGCACAATTCATTCCTTTGGTTATAGTGCTGGTGGCCCAGGCCTCATGCCAGAGCTCAGTGGTTGCAGATCTGTTTACTGTTGTAGGCTGGCAGGAACATGAGATTTCCTCTGGCTCTACTGAGGCGGGTTAACCTGCAAACAGCACAGCTTTTCAAGTCTCTGCTCCTGCTACAGGCCATGGCGTTCCCACCATCCCATCATAGTGACTACATGAGGCGAACGGAGCCATAAGCAAACATCCAGGGTAGAAGTCGATTTTTAAAGGCCTGAAAGAATGATAGTGGTTTGAAGCATGAAAAAGCTGATAGTCCCCCCATCCCCATAAAAAAGTCATGATATTAATTAAAAAATTAAATGTCATGATAAGCAAAAAAATTGCCATAACAATGTTCATAACAGTATATATAACGTTTTTAATGATAGTACTGATTTTTAAAAGAAATGTGTATTTCCATACTTCAGCAGCTCATGGCCAAGAGGAACAGGAACTTGGCTTGTGACTGGATGGTTGCTGGTTCAAAACTCGCCAGATCAAGGGGCTGTGGCACCACTGAGCAAAGTACCCAATCCCCATTGGTCATTGCCCATTCGCAGGTATAATGTTTATTTTATATTGTTAACATCTAATATTTGCCAAATCACACGAAAACATAAGGATGAAATCATATTTTGTTTGATTTCTCTCTCCCTTTTATTTTAAAGGATCGTCATCTAAAACAGTCAAATCAGATAAATGCGTGACGGACTTATTCATTTATTTGTTCATTTATTTAGTTCCAGTCTGTCAGATAAATTTGCTGGATTATTTCCAGCCCTTTCCTTCAAGATTTAGATTTCCAGTATCCCTCCTAAAGGTTGCTGGTTCACCTATTCATAGCGATATTATTATTATTTTTTAAAAACAATTAATAATAATAAAAAAAATTTAGAAATGTGACTGAGAGTGACCTAAAGTTTGTCAGTGTATCCTGCAGGGGGCACTAATGTCTTTTCAACGGAATTTTGGAACAAAACCAGGAACAGAGGACATCTAGTGACAAGATTCCCTTTCCTCTTTGATATTTCAAAAATGTCTGTGCTGCAAACCAAGGACATGCAGTATATAGGAATAATAAATATGCCAGATTACAGCCATTGACTAATTTACATCTGGTAGGATGATGGAACATGATAAAACACACTACTACATACATAAATAATAATAATATGTGATGTAGCAAAGAAATAACCCAGGAAGAAAGAACCATAATTGTCAAGGTGCTATGGGGAAAAAATGTAGTGAGTAGAGCAAGAACAATATTCAGCACAATAATCCCAACAGTGGACATCAATATCCTTCATAAAAGCCAGAATAGCTGACATTCTTTGCATGAAACTGACTCTACAATCACTTTGATTTGCAAATGTCCAGGGGGAGACGCTCACTTTCTGTCACATGATAATAAAATAAAAGGAGTGGCCAACACAATACCTTTGGACATGAAGGCCCCTGCAGATCCACTTGTAATGCGACAGAGAGCCAGTCATAATAACATCAAACGGCCCATGTTTACAGAGTCAAGACCCCGGAGCAAAACCAGGATTACGTGTTCATTTTCAGAAAACAATGTAGAGAAGCTCAGAGGTCACAGCAAAGTAATATCCTCAAACAGAGATGTGGAAGAAAGTGGCGGCGCAGAACAGATGAGCTGTCTACGACATTCTCCTTAAATTGTTCTACTGGCATCTAGAAAGCATCCTTGTTGTGGTCTTTCATTTGAGGCCATTATTTTTCATTATCATTTCATGTTTAGTTTATACAGCACTTGACCTCCAAGGCTGACCTCTCTCTCTCTCTCTCTCTCTCTCTCTCTCTCTCTCCAGCGATGCCACACATGCAGGAGCACATGGCCCCGTTCAAACCACTTTTGTTTCCAGTCTAAACACTGGAAAAGTGAAACTCTGAAAAAAGGACATTCAGCTCTCAGGAGGAAAGTCCACACTTTTCAATTATGGTAGGAATGAAGCATCAGAATCAATCTCTTTTCCAAGCATGTCCTCCAAAGTAAAGAAAAAGTAAAGATGGGAGACCAGTTGAATATACTGACATAGAGCACCCCCTGCTGGTCACCATGACACCGCACACGTCATCTCCTGTTTTCTGTTTTGTTCCTGAGTAACTCAGTAAAATTGACATCAGTTGATCTGGGTTAATTAATATATATATATATATATGTATATATACAGAGACTGCAGTGATTGGACGACGTCCATTCTCATAATGGACAGACTGTCGTGAAAATGCTTCTACCAACTTTTTCCGTTTGAGCTTCTGCGTTTATATACATAAAAGCCTTATTCTAAGACTAGTTTTAATTTGAAAGGATTATGAACCTATACAAATAATATTTAAATATGCAGTGGCCCTTTAAATCTGATTTCTGTGTCTTTTGCATTTACTTTTATTGCCAGTTTTGTTTAGTTTTTTTGTCACAACAGAGTGTGTTTAATGATCAGTTGTTATAGTTACACAGACAAACATAAGAAATCGTTTGATTCACAATGTCCACCTGCATCATTTAGCCTGTTTCTCCTGCGTGCAGAGTTCGTCATCAAGCACTTTCATGTCGTTTCAGACGATTACCTCATTCCTCCAAGTGCTGTGAGAGATCAGTGTAATTGAATAAACCAAAGGCGGATCTTTCGTGCTTCACCAGCTGAGGTGAGAAGAGAGGGCAGGGCCTGATGTGTGCAGTGCATTCGTAGCTGTAGGCACTTCTTTGCTCTGTTTGGCAACATTGCTCCTATTTCCAGACATGGAGGAATTCCCATGTCTCTCCATGTTGAAAGTGATTGTTGAGTGATGAACTTTGAAATAGGAGGCAATTAAGTGCAATTTCATTCAGATGTTTGAAACCTTAATGTAGATCACCTCTTTGCCGTGTTGATCACGAGTTGTTAATCAATGTTTATAAGGTGCAGTGGATACATGTTTCATTAAGCAGCACCAGAGCTCTGTTTTTGGAACAAAATGAATCAGACTACAGAGCTATGATGTTGGGTGGGTGTCAGTTTTTCAAGACAGAGCTGACATGGAGTTTTGTTCTGCATGTGCTAGAAACAAATAAAGTATTCATATAATTACAGACATTATTTTATAATGTCATCATCACAGTTACTGTACTTTAAACACCATACTTTTTAGGGTAATATTTTAGACAGCATTGGCCTTGAAATAATTAGCCACTAATGTGCAGATTTAAGGTAATTGGGCCAGTAATCACAGTTACAGAAGATTCTGGGGGATTTTTAGCCATATTTACTGTGACGTTGTAGCTGGAACAGAAGGAACCAGAGTCAAGAGTAAAAAAAAAAGCGATTTCACAGTAGCCAGGCCCCAGCGAGGATCGAACTCGCGACCCCTGGTTTACAAGACCAGTGCTCTAACCACTGAGCTATGGAGCCGGTTGAATCTGCTTTACCTCGTGTACAAACTTAACTGTTGAAACTTAACGACTGTTTTGTCCGACCTATAAATGGCGTCACGGCGCGGTCAGACTAACTTTATTTTCCTGCGACTGACTCGAAAGCAGTGAAGTACAATGTCCGTGTTCCCTGCGCTACTGAGCTGCGCCGCTCAGGCGCTGATAATTCTGCTGATTTTGCTTTTACTCGCGTTTCTCGGTTACTGCGTGTATATTAAACATTGTCATATAAAATATGACCATATACCTGGGCCACCGAGAGACAAGTAAGTGAGACGAGTGATTGTTTAGTCTGTTCTCACGCTCTGACTGTGACTCCTTTGTGTTGTGTTGTTTGTTTTGTCTTTGCAGTTTTTTCCTCGGACATTTACCCACCCTTTTGCGGATTATGAAGAATGACGGCGTCGTACACGACAAATTTCTGGAGTGGTGAGTGCAAATGAGGTTTCTCGTTCACTGTTCCCCGTTTGCGTTCGTGCAGCCGACGGCTGACGTGACACTGACATTGTCAGTCGGATAAATTCCCGAAAGCACCTTTACATGTGAATGTAGGTTTGCATTTGAAAAACAAGGATTTGTTAGTTGAACTTATATTGAAGTTGTCGTTTACAGGTCCGAGCGCTATGGGAGTGTGTACAGGTTAAATATTCTTCATCACGTCCCACTGTGTGTCTACAGTCCAGAGGCAACAAAGGTAAATTATACACTGTGTCGCTTACATAATCATTACACAGCGAAAAAAATGAACCACATGAAAGTATAGAGTTATCACCATTTTCACTCACTGGCCATTATATTAGGGACACTTTGCTAGTACTGGGTTGAATTGGACCCAACAGTTTCTCAGAGATTTGTCCTGAAAGTCTCATGTTGGTGCTGGAGATTTGTCAACTGCATCACAGGGCGTTTGGAACCAGTGATTTCAGCTTTGTCCTCCTGTATTTCAGCAACAACACCCCGGAAGAGTGTGGCATTAAAAGAATGCTTCGCTGACACTATGGGGACCAAAGTAGCCCAAGAAAATATCCCCCATATCGTTTTACTACTGACAATCAGACTGGACTTTTGATACAGTCTGAAGGCAGGGTCAGTCAGTGCGTTCAGGTTGTTTATGCCAAATTGTCACCCCTTCATCTGAATTTCACAGACATAAATCACGACTCATCAGACCAGGCAATGCTTTCCAAATCTTCTATTGTCCTGTTTTAATAAACCTGCATACCTGTTTTTTGCATACCTCTCTTGTAATCACTTGTTCATTGATTTCCTCTTCTCTGTCTATCATCTTAAACCAGGCTGGTCAAGGTCCTTAGATTTCTGGCATTAACAGGTTGACTAGAGAAATCAACAGTTGCTGAAATACTCAAACCATTCAGAACACTATAACAACCATCCTACGCTCAAAGTCACTTGCAGTACCATTTTTCTCCATTCGGATTATCATTTGAAATTCATTTGGTCATCTTGACCATGTCTACATGCCTAAATTGACTGAGTTGCTGCCATGTGATTGACTGGTTAGATGTTTGCATTAAGAAACAACCCTCAAAATGTATATTCGGTGATTATATTATTTGTTTTTAAGCTCCTCGTCTGTCTATGATCTTCCTTCTACTGGCTGTTGTTTCAGGAAGTCCTGATGTCCCCAAAGTACCCCAAAGACAAATTTGTCTACAAGAGACTCTTCAACCTGTTTGGTCAAAGGTAAATGAAGGCTGATACAGTGATACAGATATTGTTGTCCTTGTTGTCATACTGGCCTGGCAACAAATTTTTATGAATTTGTGTGGTCAAGGGAGGGAATAATATTGACAAATCATTCTACTTACTGTATGTTATTTGTTGCATTTAAAGATAGGTGTTTTCATCCAGTCACAATAACAGTTTATACAACTAATTCAATAGTGGTATTGACCAGCCTTGATCCCCTTCCATAGCCTTCCATAGCCTTCATCACGTTCGATAGCCCGGTTGGTAGAGTGGGGTACTGTAGGCACATACTGTGAGATATCCTTAGGTCACTGCTTTAAGTCTGACTTGAAGGACATCTTTGTTCGGTAGGCTATGGCCAAGAGGAGAAGGAAATTGCTCTTGTAACTGGAGGGTCACTGGTTCAAATCCTGAGATAGGGCAAGGCACCCAATCCCCAGTTGCTCCCTGCAAGTGCTGCCCACTGGTCCTGTGTCTGGCTTGTATTTGTTCACTTTTTAAAAAAAACAAAAAACAAAACACATTTGTGTATGTGCAAAAATAACTAATTGTAATGATTTACACGATGACTGTGATCAAAACAAGATCTATTAAAAGTGTGTCAAGACAAGATCTTCTAAATGTTGTTGAGACCAAAACTGTTCCAAGGTACTACAACACTGGTAATAATGTAACCAGGTGTATCTGACGTTACAGAGTAAGCTGTTATGTCAGATAAGTTGTTTTTATATACTTTTTTTAAAGTTGTGTGTTTCATGTCTGTCTAAAGGTTTTTTGGTAACGGCCTGGTAACAGCACATGACCATGACCAGTGGTATAAACAGCGCCGAATAATGGACCCTGCATTCAGCAGCACGTGAGTTATTTGCTAATCACAAAAGAATGAATGCAGAACCTTCTCTGTTTGTTGTGTGCAACATCTTTCATCTAAATCTACCATTGTTTCCAGTTATTTGCGAGGTCTAATGGGCGCCTTCAATGAGAGGGCAGAAAAGCTGATGGATAAGATTGCTGATGTTGCTGATAGAAATGCGGAGGCTAACATGCTCAGCCTATTCAACTCCGTTACCCTTGATGTTATTGCTAAGGTGTTGTATCAGTATCTTCATCCACTCATTATGCAGCTATCCAACTATAAAATGATTAAATACTGTATATGTTCCCTTGGTGACTTTCAGATTGCCTTTGGTGTGGATTTGGACCTGGAGAACAATAATTCACCCTTCCCCAAAGCCATTGAGAAATGTTTGAAAGGGATGGTGTTGTATATCCGAGACATCTTTTTTGCTGTAAGTCTTCACTCAAAGGTTATGCTGAGTTTGGATGGCGAAAACCTGATAAACTATACTTATAGACATATAATCTTACGATTTCTAGTTAAAACCAAGTAACAAACGGTTCATTAATGAAGTGAGGGAAGCGTGCCACCTGCTGCGTTCAACAGGAGCTAAGTGGATCAGTGACAGAAGGGCTGCCATGCAAAACGGTGATGAAGTCCCCAAGGACATCCTCACGCTCATCATCAAAACTGCTGACAAAGGTAACATTCCATAACATTCACATTTGTTTTTGTTGCATAAGATAAATGTTCACCTATACCAGTTGGAAGCCATAGGATTATTGATAAGACAGACTATGGAGTTTATAAAATTGACTTTTGAGAATAGCAAATTAAAGAGACAAAGGAATACATTCAGCAACTACAACAAAGTCCATGCTCCAGTTGGTATTCATTGAAATTTAATTTCATATGTGCATTATTTATACGTATAATACAGTGTGTGTGTGTGTGTGTTCACTACTGGTGTGATGGGTTTCATGCAGAGGTCAAATTCACTACTACTAACTGGTGTGTTTCTGTGCAAATAAAACAAATTCTTATCTTATTATTTCAGAGGAGATCATGACTGAAGAAGACGAGCAGTTTATGTTAGACAATTTCGTGACTTTCTTCATTGCAGGCGAGTCTTTGTTGTTTCTACTTTGATGTGTGAAATGCTCCAATGTAGTTTGACATTAAAGTATTGTTCTCTAATTTAGGGCAAGAAACAACAGCTAATCAACTTGCTTTTTGTGTCATGGAACTAGCAAGACATCCTGACATACTGGAGAAGTAAGAATTAATTTAAATAATAGACTGTAGGTGTTGATGGATGGTTGCTTAAATTATGTATTTTGTTTCTAAGAGTAAAGAAAGAGGTGGATGATGTCATTGGGGTTAAACAGGACATAAGCTATGACAACCTGGGGGAACTGACCTACCTCTCACAGGTATATGTCATGAAATTTGGAAAGATATGGCTTAAATCTTCTAGTTTCGATGAGGGGGTGTTTTATCTACAGGGAAATCATCATCATCATACTCTGACCATCACTGTAACCTCACCCAGGTGTTAAAAGAGACTCTGAGGATATATCCAACAGCGCCAGGGACATCTCGTGAGGTACATGAAGACATGGTCATTGATGGTATCCACATACCCGGAGGAGGTACCTATGTGGTGAGTCATTCACTTTTGAATGTTTCTCTGTTATAGAACTTTTAACTAAAGGACACACAACAAAACAATACATGTCTCATAAAAAAAAAAAAAATCTTCTGCTCTCGAAGTGTTTATCAAATTGCTCTAAAATTTAGTTCAGTACCTATGTGACTGGGAGAATGGACAAATTCTTCAAGGACCCACTGACATTTGATCCAGACAGATTTCACCCGGATGCTCCTAAGTGAGTCACATACAGATCTGTGCTTTAATTCTTTGTCTTGCCGTCATGTTAGAGCACTGCTCCAGATGGGAGCAGGATGTCTGTGAAATATTCTACAGGAGTTGATATTGTCTCTTGTTTGTTTCATAAAGGCCTTATTACTGCTACTACCCCTTTGCCCTCGGTCCACGCTCATGCCTGGGACAGAACTTTGCTCAGGTGGGTGGTGACAAAAACAATCATTGATAATGAACACACATTACCCTCATGACACACAGGTTGTGTTCAGATCTGAATCTGCACTGAGTTGCTTTTAATGTAATGGCTTTCAAGAAAACCAGTGATGAGGTGTCATTGAGTCTGACTCAATACTCAAGACCTACCTTTTACTTTGGATCTTAATTTTTATTTCCTATTTATTTTCCAATTATTTTTTTCCTATTTTCGCTTCCTTTCACTTCTTAATTTTACTTTTTACCTTTTTCTATATTTACTTTTTTCTTTGTATCACATTTTGAACTTGGGTTGTATCTTACTATTTAAAACATTATTTTCCTGCTAATTTCCTTATTAGGGTTTTTTAAGTACAGTATATTTGTTGTATTTACTTTAATTAGAAGGCACTATGTAATCGGCACATTGTCGGTAGCCAATATTGGCTTTAAAGTGTATTGTCGCATATCGGCAAACATGCCAAGATTCCCTGATTTAACAAATTATTAAAACAGTAGGCTAGCTTCTTCTATGCGTGTGACTAT